>JAIPRK010000101.1:39000-103249 GCA_025469195.1 Chaitophorus viminalis | reverse complement strand
AAAATTTTTTCCTTTTGGTCCGGTAGAAATTTTTTTATATATTTTTGAAGATTAGCTTATGGACAAACTAGTGTCAAAATTTTGAACCTTAAGTATAAACAGAAAAAATTTTATGAATTTTTATCTAGAAAATAACTTGCAAATTATCATGATTTTGACACATTTTATACAAATTTGAGCTTTATGAGCTTATAAAAAAAATTTGAGTGAAACAATCACTGATATTTTCTAGTGAAGATAAGTTGAGCTTATTATAAACCTTGTATTAAATTTTCGAGAGTTTTCGGCCTGCCAATTAAATTTTATAGGTGTTTAAAAAAAAAAAAATTTACAAAAATTGAAAATTTAAATTGTCCATAAATAAGTCAAAATATGTCAAAATACTTTGAAAACTTAACCATGTTTAGAGAACACCAATATAAAGATTTGGTGAAAATTTCAAGTTGTTGCTGTTTTTCGTTTTTGAGTTAGAGCATTTTAAAAAAATGTAGTTTGTATAAACGTGATTTTGCGTAAAATTTCCTGTTTTTTCGTAATTTTTTTATTGTTTTTTTCGATTTTTTAAAAAAGTATTGAAAAAGTTGGATTTTTGACTCACCCAAGTACTATCTACATTCACTTTCCTTTCAGAAAAGTTGCTGTTTAAGAAAATCGAAGCATTTTTACTACCAAAAATCGTATCCTCAGACACAAAAAAAAAAAAAATAATAAAAAAAAAACACATCATTGTAAAACACATTCCATCACTTCGTTCAGATTCTAAAAAATAGTTGATTTCAAATCATCAAATTATTGAAACTATTGAATTAATAAATTGTTTACTTTTTTATTTTTTCTCCATATATTTATTTATTAATATTAAATAAATTTGCTTATGGCTGCACTTAAGTAAGCAGTCGTGGCCGAGCGGTTAAGGCGTCTGACTAGAAATCAGATTCCCTCTGGGAGCGTAGGTTCGAATCCTACCGACTGCGAAGATTTCTTTTTTTACTTAATAATTTTAAATAATTCATTGCAAAAACTTGTATTCCAGTCAACATATCATTTATTATATTGTCGTTAAACTCTAAAACTGGATATTACCTGTACATTCATATTACAAATATGTGCAATTAAGCTTCAATTATAATTCATTGATTTACTGTATAGAATTAATTTTTATATATTTAAAGATTTATCAAGTTTTTTTTTACACCTATAATTGGTTAATAAATAAATATAAAAACCTTAATCAATCGGCATTCTCATGATTTATTCTTATTGTTGTTTACCATTTTTTTTTTTTTTTGTTACATGTTTCATGATTGTTAGAGCAAATTTAATAAAGAACATAAATGTCTAAAATTTTTAAAGAAATGTATTTTAAGATTTTTTCTGATGCCAAGAACTGTATAGATGGTAGCTTTTTGTTTTTGACAGGTATCCAATTTTCCAGCTATAGTCTTTTTTGATGACAATTTTTTTTTTTTCAGGAACATTATGTTACCAATTTTTTTATATACTTAATGTTTTATTCGTTCTCAGGTGGATATAAATCTCGTTTTAAATCGCCTTTGGACTCAGATATTGGAACCTAAAGAACATTTCTTCGGGCAATAAATCCACTACGAAAAAAATGTGGATCTGTCCCAAAACTAAACTAATGATAATATATACTTTATGACTATCGGTTCGTCTTAGTATATTGGAGTGACTAGTGGGGTCCCTATGTGATGGGCGCAAATGTATTTTGTAACAAAGACTTTTTGATTTGTTTTGATTAATTTGTTGCGTTGATCTGTTGATTGCTTGTAATTAATGACTTGATGTCATTATGATTACATAATTAACCACATAAAACGCGATTTTATAACAAAACATAACTAACTGTATATAAAAACATAATAAAATTATGTTTTATAAATCGTGGTCGTTAATAATGGTTTAGTGTTCTTTTTTAAAAATAGTAATATTAGATAATAATGATAGTATATAATATATAAATATTCTATGCATTTTTCATTATTTCGCAACCGTTTTTCAATAGTCATGTTTAGTTTGATACAATATTACAATATTTTTAAGTAAAATAGTCATGAATAATATCTATTTTTTCAGTTGAACTAATCTGGTATAAATTTTATTGCGATTAAATGAATGATTATTTTGGTTATTTGCAGTTTAAATATGTTTATAATTATTAAAATAATGATTCTGGAATCAAATTTTTATTATTTTTGTATAACCTACATGCATATTTTCGAGTAAAGAAACTATATAGTATTATTGAATACGTAATACTAGTGTATATATTTCAATACAAATATTTTTACTATTTTATAACGTAAAAAGTTGGTAAAATTTAAAATAAAGAATTCTAGACCTATTCAAGATTCTAGATTATTTTACTGTTGTTTTGTTGTACAGTTAAGTAGAAAAATGTAATCATTAGCGAATTTACCCTTAAAATGATTTACATTTTTTCGCATGAGAACCAGTATAGATATAGGCACACTGCTTGCGCGTTTTTAATTATAATTAATAGTATCCGTCTACATTGAACATTAATAGGTGTATAATCATTTATAATATAAGCTTTAGAAACATTGCATTCGTATTAGCTTATGATGTTTTAGATATTCCATGATGCGCAGTACAACAATGCTATTTATAAATGCGTTGAAGACATTTACTTTTTGCAAAATCGATCATAAAAAAAATCATCGCTATATTATACGCAGTATACCAACGTCTCGCGTTAATAATACCGTATGCGCATCACGTCGTCACACATCGGTCGACAACTGGTTTGGGCTTTCAGAGCGACCAAGTTTCGATAATTCGTGATGTCATTGGTGTGGTATGCTGCCGGGAGCCGCCGAGGTCAAGAATACTGAAGTACAGCGTTATATCATTATATAATATCACCGCGTAGTAGCTGTTTATTATTAGTTATTATACCATTGCGTTTGCAAACTTTTCCACGAGCAGTTCTCATTCTCTCACGGTACGACATTGCAATGCCAATTCCCTGTATAATACCTAATACCACGCGATTTTATCAGAGTAAAACGATCGTTTTACGTCTCCTTGACCGTGTCCACCTGGTGCTCTCCGTAGATCGTATAGGTCGTGTTTAAATGTTAACGCGCATAGAAAATCAGCGAAAATATTATTATAACAAAATAACATAAAACGTATTCCTATATTGTCGAGAGATTATTGCAAACGAAGTGCGTGGGGGCCACGACTACTACGCATTTACTGTACACGAGTAATTATGTCTAACGCGTTGTATGCGGAATTATGTTAGGAATTATTAATGTTATAGTGAATGAAAATTTTCAACATTTTTTCTTATTTCTGTTATCAGTGGCAGCGCCAGGGTATTTTTCTAGGTATGACCACTGGGAGGTCAACAATTTCGGGCCATGCAAAATTGCCTAAAAACAGCCTACCTACCTCCTGCTCACGGAAAAACAATAGATCTATACATAATATAACGAGATTTTTAACGAAATGAGATTTCATGCATAAAAAAAAATTCAGACATAAACTACACTAAATAATAAAATAATTAATAATATAATTTTACGATTCAAATTTTACAATGAAAGTTAATTTTGAAAATAATAGATTATGCGAGTATAATCATGCACAGTTCGCACAGCGTTATTGTTATTATTATTATCATCATTATCTTCATTATTATTACTGTCCCATTGATATCTGTATATGGGTGCCCGGGAATAGGACAGCAATGAACCTTTTTTTTGAAAAAGGTATACGGTAATTATAAGGCCACCATCCGAGTATTTTAATACATTTTAGATAATGTTATTTGTAAATGACTTTTGTTGTTATATGTTATAAAAGGTTTTTTTTATTTAGCTATAATAGTTTATAATCTAAAATCTATGTTATAACTTGTGACGATACTATTTTCTTTCAGCATATGTTACGTTCTGAAACTATAATTCAAATTACAATTATGGCCATGGAATCCCTTTAATTCACATTTCAAACATTATTGTTGTATAATATCATAATATCATCCTAATATTCATATTTTTAAATATTTTATTAAAAGTTAATCAAAGGTTTATATGAAAATTAAAAGCGTTTAGGAACATTACATTTTAAAAGTCAGGAAATGAACATTAATTTGAAATAGTTATATTCCTAAAGAAATTAAAAATTATAAAGTCGAGGGAACAAGACAAAAAACCAAAAATCTATTGTTAAAATTTATTAGAAATATGAAAAGTATATCTCCTATGAAAAAATTCTGAAAAAAATGTCATGTACTCATGTGTATGGTCTATGATCACAAAATTGAAAACTTCTTTGCTGCCATACACTTTGAATCTTAAATAGACAAAAATAAACTCCTTCTTTCCAAGCAAATCATTAAGTACATAATTTAATACAATGTTTTATAGACTTTAATAATAAATGTTTAATATCAATGTAGTAATAAGGTTTAAAATTTAAATTGTTATAATTAATGTATAATACATGTATTAACTTCTCTTAAATCATAACTATAATAATAATAATTAATAAATAAACACAATATTTTAAACATTTAAAAACGTTTTTTTAATAGTTCCCGCTTAAGACAATATCCCACTTACAAGGTGTTTTTAGCTGGTCTCTTGAAGATCATATTAAACTATTTTTAAATACTACATTCCATGTTCATTTTTTCCCCCGTAAAAAGTTAAACTAAAACTATAATGTTTGTATTATTTATTTTGTCTCGCAGCTATACACACTCCGAAGTAGAGAAATATTCAGAAAATATCTAATATGTAATATCTAATAACTCATGAAAAAACATTATTTTGTGATAATCCACGTGCAAGTATAGTATAGTGGAGCGTTGATCCGGGATCCCATTTGTACAATAATTAATGAAATAGTTTCGAAACACGATACAAAGCTCTTATTGTATACATTTCTTCTCCTTATTCACGATAACCAGTCGGCGGAAGTCACCATAATAATTTTTTACCTTTACCGTTGACAATACTAGTTATATCTTTTGATTATATAATTATAATTAATTGATTGATTTATAGAAAAACGCGCGATAAACAGTCACTAATATAATTTATAAAGCAGAAAGTAAAACAGAATTCTATACGTACTTATTTTGTTTTTATCGAAGGATATTATTAATCAATACAGGCTTAAGTGGTCTTATTGGCATGCACCGTGGATTAAATTAAAGGCCGCTGAGTTCACCGTTGCGTCTGAACTTTTAAGCTCTTTACGGAAAACTGTCGGTTTTCAAATTTAGTCAGCACCCTTAATAATTTAGGATTACTGCGATCCTGTGTCTTTATAGCATTTACACGGCGAATTCGTGTAGCATTTTCTATAATGATACTACGCGTATTCCTTGGCTTCCCCTTCCCTCCATTTTATTAGACATTTATTTGTACAATATTGTTTACCGTCTATGAACCTGTTGAAATTGATTTAAAATTAAAAACAACAGTACACAAAGATCATTTGTGCCGGACGGGGGTTGGATATTATTGAATGACATCTTTGAAGCAATATAAGTCGAGGGAAGAACTTATTGGAAGTAACCCGAGCATGTTCGTACAAACCTAAAATGTATTACGCTTGTTTAATTGAAAAGTTTCCGACGCCCGATATGCTTTTATTATAATCGTCAAGTCTGTATAATAATATTCCTGTTTTTACAGTACCTATTGTTTCAAAAGCTTTTTTTGTAGGTTCCATGATTTATTTTTATATTTTTAAAACATGTTATTATTTTTACAAAGTATCATAAACAGGTCCTATGAGTCAGGGCAAGTTAAAAATAAAAATATCAATCATAATTCATCTACCTATACCTGACGTGTAAATGTAAACAATATAAACTGCAGAACTTAATTCAAAACAGAAGTAATATAGTTATTTATTTTATCACAAAATTTATAAAACTCTATCTATAATCAAGTATTAAAAAGTTTTTTTCTCCGAATCATTTTCCCTTAATGTTATACCATATTAGTATACCATATGTTGTAGAATTATAAAATTTCATGACTGTATTTTTATCGTTAATATGACTGGTTTAGGACATTTCTTAATTAATAATATTACAACTTAAATAGATTACATACATTGGTATATTTACTATTGTAGGCTGTCTTACAGTAAAGAATGTTAAGAATGTTGATGTTAGCCTTAAATTTGACGTTTATGTTTTTGGCGATTTTCCAAAAACCATGCAAAGTGTAACCATTTCAATGTTTCTACAAGTTGTATGATTCATTTTTTTTTCTTAAATTATACTTAAATATTTGTTTATAATAGATTCTACTACCACATAAATCGGTAAACGTTACACTGTTCCATAACCATAATTTTTATGACATTTACACGTCATGTATATTCATGTAAGAAACCAATTTTTCATGCCATCGATAATAAAATGTAATGCACTTATATTGAATCAACTTTTATAATTTGCAATGAACGTATAATGCATTAAACATAAGCATGGATTTATAATCACGTAAGAGCCGACGGAAAATCATTTTTATGAATAGGTATTAGGGTTGATGAAAATCAACAAATATTATTTGTAGATAGACAATAAACAACAAATAATCGTGTTTTTTGTAAAAATATTTATTTAAAAATTACTCCTGTCTTGGTTGGTATAGAAATAACATATTATATATTATTTATCTTCTTAATCTAAAACTAGACGGTTGCATATTGTACTTAAAACATCTGTTATTAAATCTACATCGATTCCTTTAAATAAAGCTAAATAATATTTAATTATTAAGTATAGCAGACAATCTTCGTTTTCTAGCCAAAAGAGAATATCGTTTTATCCGTTTATACGAATGACTGTTCTATAAATATAATAAAATGTGTGTCTGCCCAGATAAAGGTTGAAACTGTTCAAAACTATAAAAATATAGTTTTATGTTCGTTTAATTAGTTTAATAGGCGGAGTTCATTAAATATTTCATATATTATTATTTATTTACTTCTAGTTGTATTTACTACTCATTTTTTACGTATTTAATCCTTGCGTTTTGAATATTATAGTATGGTGTACAATATGTTACATATTCTGTATTATAAAATGAAAAATCATAATTAAATTTAAAACGTGTGTTCATATACTGAATAAAGTAATAGATGTAATATTTTTTTTTCTGTTCCTAAAATAATATTTTTATTAATAATATTGTAAGATACCAACCATTAACTACAAGTACCGATCTCAATCTGATGGGTTTTCCAAATAATTTAGATTAAAAATATTAAAATACAGGTGAAATCATTTGCAAAAATTATAATTAGTCAAAAAGTAACTACATTGTAAACTTGATTACTCGAATCTCACGAGAACAGACTTATCTGAAAACAAATTAATTTAAAAACATGAAAATAGTCGTACCAATAAGAAGAGTGATTTATAATTTTGGTGATCAATTAAACATTTATCTTTAATTATATTTATCAAGATCTTCTTCGCCATTATGTTGTTGATAAATCTGACATATTTTTGAGTTAAACTAGTTCAGTTCAAATATTACCATTACAAATGCATTATTCTATTCTAACTAAAACGGTACAAAACTTACACATACAATTATGTAAATATAATTTAACATTGAATTTCCAATACGCATTATGTACTTGTCAGAATTTGACTTTGGGATGATCGTATCTATAATATTCGTTATACATAGTTTTTGAAGACAAATAATTTATGTTCACAAAATAACCATATCAAATTATTAATTATCCAATCACTTACAGTTAATTTGGTGAATTTTGTACTATTATTTTTTTGGTACACAAGAATTCTAAAAAAAAAAAATTCAGACGATTCGTAGATACCTACATTTTTACATTCTCATTATGGATGTATGTCAGTCTGGTGTGTTACACGCATTTTTATAATAAATTTTAACACCATATGGCTATTATAATCATAATTTTCATAACGATAACAATTAACGAGTTTTGATTTAACATTTAATATTATGTATCTGCCCTGTTACCAAAATCAACTCAAGTCGTAAAATCTACATCGTAAAATTAATTTATTAGCTGAGTTAGAAATATAAAATATGACGTACAACTATGTTTATATTTAATTTATAATTTATCAGTGAATATTATATTATGTTAAAATTAATAAAGTTAATTCTCAAATTGAATAGTGGTATTTGAACATAAATAAACATATTACAGTAATAATTCAATTATTTATCTATTTATTTATTTATTTATAAACGGACACTTAGTACGTACCCTATAAACAATAAGAGAAGTAACCATTGATATATATATATATATGACAATTGATAATATTTTAATTATAAATAGCTATCTAATAGCTGTCACTTGTAAGTCTTAAATCATAAAAATATGAATTCAATAATATGTATTAGTTAGTTTCATACGTCATACCGATATAATACGTACAATTTTTAATATTATAGTATGATAATTATTACATCTACGAGAGATACGTTAAAACATGAATGAAAATTATAAATTAAATTGTTATTTGGGTTTAATCTATTACCCACATTAATAACCAATAATTTAAAACTTAAAATGTTTTGAGGTAGATAGGTATGTACTATTAAGCCTCACCATGTCCAGTGGAGTCCGTTTAAACAAGTATTGGTTGAAACGCTACCCCAAACTATATTCAAAAGTGGAAAATATTTAACTTTTCACCATGAGCTTGAATATGGTTACTGATAAAGTGATAAGGGTACACGGTACATAGTCGAAACTCGAAAATTTTAAAATACCGTGGTAGTTTATGGTAACTACCAGCGTTTTACCAACATGCTTTACATGGAACACGGTGCTTGTGTAAAATAGTACCTAAAGCCTTGAATATCAAAATTGATCAAACATTAATAGTACATATTTTTAGGTAACACAGCGATGTCGTCGTCATCATTCAAAAAGATGGTCCAGCTCAACGGCAACGTTTGCGGTTGATGGTAGTGAACAGAAACAAACATTAATTAAACCTTCATACGATGAATCAGGTAAAACCGGTTACTAACATAAAATTATAATTAACTCGAATTAAGCATGTTTATTACGTTTGAAAATCGATACAATATTTCCATAAAACATAGGACAGTAATTCAAAATTCGTATTGGTTAAAGCTTCTAAAATTCATATGAGAACTATAAAATCAAAAACGTAATTTTTTTAAATAATATTTATTAACAATAGATACATACAAATATAAACAATACTTATCTAATACGTGATTGAATAATTATGATATAAATGTATGAAAAAATATCATTGAATACTTTGGTACTTCATATAACTTAGTTAAACTGATTTAGTTGATAACATTATAATGCCTATAAAAATATTATTTGAAACCCGAAATGCACTTACGGCTATTGTTTAGTTTAAAGTGTTTAAACCATCAGTTCTGGTCGATATGTCTGTTTTTGAAATTAAATTAATATTTAATGAAAATCTATAATCTGTAGCTAATTCAACAATATAGTCACGACTGACGATCTTAAATTTTAATGTTTATTCATTATTTAAATAAATAAGTAATATAATAAGTAATAAAAATAGTATTTTACGATACTTCGTAATAATGTAATTTTCCGTCATGAAATATTTGATGAATGAATTATAAATATTTATGTTGCATAAAATATGAAAACAGTAAATATAATATATATTTTGAATTTTGATCTATACATATATTTATTATTTATTCAATTTTGTTTTTCCACGTAAAAAAATATTGTTTTAAAACGAATACGTGTTCGATCCTGTAATATACTTTATTTGTTGATAAATTAAAATGTTATTTTTATCAGGTCGACTCCGATGCTTCTTACAGATCAATATATAAATAAATTAGTTTTTATTCAATTTTGTGTAAGTTTCGAAATTTTTATTAAATTTTATCCAGGCATGTAACCTTTTATGAAAATTAAAAACTTTTATTTTATTTGACATGTTAATTTATATAAATAAGTACATTTTAAAATAATTGAATGAAATATAACGACATTTTCAATAAGTTTCCAAAATTGACATATTATTTAACTCCAAAAGTCATAGAAATTTCTTAAAATAATTGGTTTGTCACCGTAGTCAATCATTTATTTAGAAATTCGAAATGTTGACGTTCTAAAATCTAAACTTCTTTTTTACTATGAAGTCACATACCTTTACATATTATTAAAAAAGATATACATAAATGAATAAATTATATATACTTCCTCGAAAACAATTTAAATTATTTACAGTAGCCTTCTTAAGTTACTGACAAATCGAAAAACAGCTTTTCTTTTTAACTAAAGTACATTCAGTGTTAATTCTCTAACGTAATGAGAAGTTTATTTTGGCAAACTTTTACTACTTGAAAAAGGGTTTACATAAAATTAAAAAAACAATTGCCCTGCAGATGATCCATTAAAATCTATAGTGTGTATCTCTTCATTTCTTAAATACTCGTATATCACTGATGTTAAGAGTGGTCTTTTGAGTAAAAAATAGTATACAATTTGCGTACATGTCACTAAGACGGATGTTTTATGGCTAAATGTGTTATAGTCATATTCGTTTACATTATAAGTTTAATCATATATAACCCATAAAAAGTAACAATGAATCATCCCAACTCCATTTTGAAAATTATTGGAATTGATTTTTGATAAATTATAATAATCCATTCTATAAAGTTAACTTATTGGTCATATAATTTTTCTTCAAGTGTGAAACTCATTCATTTTGGAAATAATGCTTAAAGGTTTTGTATTTATTTTAGATGTTGCGATATACTTGTGTGTAAAATTAATATTTAAATATTTAATAACAGGTTTATTTTGCACTATATAATATATAGTAGGTAGTCAATGTATTTTTGAACCAGTAATTATTGTTTTCATTTGCATCCTAAGTATAGTTATTACTCTAAGTATAGTACAGTTTAAATAATGATTTGAGCGGGTCGATTACGTATTGTATAATTTATTTGGTTATTTTAGTGGATGTTTAAAACAAAAGTTTAACATCTAAAATTGCTTAAGGGGATACTGATAATGTTGATAATACTATAAGTTACAATCTGAAGTGTCTATCGTTAATGAATATCTTTAAAATCCAAACAGTTATTATCAAATATTTTACTCTAGTATAATACAGTTCGGTGAAGATACTGAAAATAACGTATCATTGAAATTGTACTGCTAAGGTCTTAACTCATAGGGTAATCAATGACCAATGAGTAATGACTAATAAGCGTATGTCTCATTTAACATATTATGACTCTAAATACCATATAATATGTTTGATAATAAATTATGGTCAAAACAAAAAAGTTTTATTACAAATTTTTATACTTCTTTTTTTATTTTAAAGTGTATTTATTTTCCTTATGATATTCCAAGATTCGAGATTATATTATAACAGCAGCGGTTAAAAATTAATTTAGTGATTTGCGAATTTAGTAGTTTTGTTGTAGTTTTGTGTGTTTCTCAACTATCTAGCATTAAATACTATTATACTACATTATGCTATAACATTTTTTTACTATACAATATTAGATAATTGATTTTGGTTTGCTCCAAAAGTTAAATTTCTCTCAGTAAATAAAATCATCGTTTACGCACTATATTGGTAGATGACATTTTTTCAAAACTGTTATGATTCATTTTCAATTCCGAAAAGACGAAGAATATATTTTGCCAATAATAATTTCTTGTTTATTTACGAGTCTGCATTTTAATCATGTTTTTAAATTTAGTTCCCAAGCTTTTAAGTTCATTCTAAATTTGAAATTAAATTCAAGTAAATTGCAATAAACTTCTAGTGTAAATTAATCTTATTCTAGAGTTGTATAGATTTAAAATCATCATTGAATTTTTCTATTTTTCATAAATTGTAAAAAGTTTTAATGAATCGAATTTTGAATGCAGTATGCGATATGGGTACATAATCTGGTAGTTAATTAAACAACTTTATTTGAATATTTTATTCATATATATTATGTTTTATTTTAGGTAAATCAATAAATGTGTAAAACATACTTGGAGATAGAAATTTGTAGTTTAACATGTTTATTTTAAAGAATTTTTAATTTTAGTATTGTATTAAGACTTACAATTCAAAATTAATCAATTTCAGAATCGATCGAAATGCGTGAGATGTATTCCTTTAAATTTAAAACCAACAATGTAGCTATGATATAGCTTTAATAATACTTAATTGTGCTGATTGAAACCGAACTATACAGTGCCCAACTTTGTTACTGTTTTTTTAAAAAAATTAGTATTCATACTTTCAATGTTTATTTTACACATGTTATTTATTTTTAAAACAGCTTTCTTGAAAGTTTCTATTAAACTTCTGGTAACATCTCAGTTTGACAAGTGTAATATTAAAAATAAAAGTTTATCCCGTGAAATGTAACACTATTTGAAAATTTGACTTGATTCATTGAGCTATATTGAACCTATGTATTCGTAAAATATAAATTAAATTCATTTTGACAAACTTAGTGTTTTTATTGCGTGGAGAATAGTTACTGAAATATTAATTCATTTGTTGTTTGAATAAAGGTTTATGATACATACTTATATTATTTTATTATATGGGTTATAATTTATGCTAAGTATCATTTATACAGAATTGATAAAACGAAGTATTTTGATTTGGGAAATAAAACGTATTCGAAAAGATGAAATTAATATTATTAAAAAGAAACTATTATATTTTCTTAGTAATTTAAATCGTACATAATATAGACGTACTTACGGTACAGGTACACTTACGATAAATTGTAACTTGTAAATTGGTCACGATTAAAGACCGGATTTATATTCTCTTAAAATACCCAAAATATGATGCTAATATTCTCTAAAAAACCTTCAAATATTCTCAGTATATTCTCTCAAAAATTTATAAAATATGCAAAAATATTCAATAAAAATCATTATATGCTTTAATATGTATTTTTATTTTTATTTTTTAATATTATTTTGATAGTCAGATATTAATTAGATATTAAAAGTTGTGTATTATACCTAATGGAATACTATTGCACTTTAGCAAGAGTGGGAAACAGGAAAATTTGGAAATCTGGACATTTGAATATTTGATTAACGTATACGTTGATCTTATCAGTAAGAAAACAACTCAACTGCCAGCATTACACCATGCATGGTTTATAGATAAACCTTGATAACACCACAATAACACTGCTTATTTTCGTTTTATCAAGTAGATAAAAAAAAAAAAAAAATTATAAATGTTTAAAAAAAAGTTTTCTGACTACCGTAATATTAAAATTAAAAATAAATAGAAATTTTTCGACGCAATTTACGAAATATTCCAATATATGCTAAATGGGTTAAATATTTTCTTACCCATGAAATATTCTCAAATATGCAAAAAAAAAACTTTTTTCTACGCATTCAGAATTGAACGAATCGTCCACATTTTTTACTCATAAGACTGCATAGACCCAGTAACAATGTGTAAAAACATATAAATCCAGTCTTTAGTCATGATCAATGTTTACTTGAGATACACTTCTTAAGATTTATAAGTAAATACACCGATTAAACAACTTTTTTTTTTTTTATCTAAAAAAAAAAATAACTGCAGCATAAAACTATTCAGTTCGACAATTAATTAAACAAATTAATCAACGCGATTGACAATAGTTTATTATACAGTTCGTTTATTTAAATTGTGTGGATTAACTATGTGGGTTATTCTGTGCAGTCTTTGTTTTATTGTTTGCATTTGTATACAGATTTCTACTTGACGTATTTGGTTTTCATCATTGGTTTCTTAATATACATATCTATTAATACATCATTCAAAATTCAATTAATAATAAAACTCATGGCGTCAAGGTTCGTTATTGAAAATGGAAATACATCAACAAACAAACAATGACCATTCAAATGGATTTTATACGTATAGGTGGTTGAACAATGGTGTTAATAGCGCGCAAACTGTTCGCAAAACTTTTATTACTTGCACTCTGTAGACGGGAGAATAAAGCATGTGTATACGGATATTGAGTCCGATGATCGTAAAAAAAAAACTAAACACCTTTTTCCATTATATTCGTAAAACATTTTTAACGCATATATCTGAAAAGTTGATTTAACTTTTATAAATATGTATAATATGCTTGCATAGCTTGTACTCAAAACTTGTATAATGAATTATTATATTTTTTTTTTAAAACTGGTGAGTGGTAACAGTAACTTTTCATTAGGGTTTCGTTTCTTTATAGCAAATGGTTGTGTTTCAAAAAAAAAAAATCAAAGGAATATAGTTAGATTTGTCCAAATATAGCTTTCAAACGAATTCATAATATATTTGAGGGGTCACGTCGGTTTCCAGTCATTCGTTGTTTCCGGTCCTAGTGTAATGCACAATACACTAATACACCATGTGGGTCAACACTGCTCATAACAGTAATAATAATAATAATGATTCCCACAGCTATTATTGAACTGAATTTTATCACTAATTATTAATCGTGCGTTATAATTATACAAGTTAATGCATATTGGGGTAGAATATACATTATATATTAATTAATAATACGTATGTCTGTAGATATTATACGAATAAATATACTCGTTAAATTCATGTAAACATCTATACGATATTTAATTGTTTTAAAACATGTGCAAATGTAACAACAACAACATTTTATTATTACCTGTAATGCTATGGCCTTTATGTTCTTAAACATGACGTGTTTCAATAGATAGCCAAATCCAAATGTGTTACTATTTGTTAATAAAGTAGTGGTTTTATTTTAATTTTTAATCATCTGTTACTTTTCTTAGTTGTTATTCAAATATTTTATAACCAAAAATTTTGAACTGTGATGGTTTATTGTTTAATTTAAATACAAATATATTACACAGTTTGTTATGATGTTGTTTATTTATTTTTTGATAAACATGAATAAACTGTAAGTTTGTCGATATCGAATAAATTAACTCGCTATTGACCGATTCTTTATCCTGGCATCCTAGCTATTTTATTATACGTTTATTTTTGACGTTTCTTTCCAAATCATCATTATATTGTCAATGAACCTACTTGATTATTTCAAAATAAGTATGAAATTGAAGTTACTGTGAACATTGATGTACACTGTATTGGAGTAATTTTTATGATTTTAATGGTCGTGCGTATGGAAGTTCAGTAATTCAATCTGTCTTAACATAAGTCGCAGTATTGAAATGAATACATAATGCTGAAGATTTTTGTTAGTACAAATTTAAGTAATTGTACTTTATAAGGTTTAAGTACGGATAAAGTACTCTACTGTATAAATAATAGTCACAGTTCTGTGTCCTTATGTGTAATTATATGGCTATGTTGAAGTTGTACTGTGTAGCCGTGCAAGGCAAAACAGTGTTGACCTTTTTCAAGTTGACGATAATTTGGAAAATTGGAGATTCATTTACTTTCCCGTTTATGCGTAGTCTGTATTTCGTGAAATATTTATTATATCACATAGAATTTTATATGATAGTTATGGAAACAAGAAATCTTTTTGAATTCTTATACCGAGAGATTACATTATTATCTACGAAAGAATTTAGCGATTGATAAATATACATTTTTAATATTTGAAGCAAAAAGAGATTCAAAATAATTTGATAAATATATATAATTATTATATTTTGAAATTAAATACACTCATTCTTCTGGTCCGCTGAATCCGTGAAAGTTTGTTTTTTTTTAATTTGATTTGATTTGGTTGTATAATTTGTTATGAATAATGACCATAAATTATTAATTAATAGTTATATTCGCCATGGGAAAGCGGCATAGCACTTGGACAGCTTAGCTCTACCAGTCTTTAAATCAACACCCAAACGTTAAATATAGTAATTACATATTATATTATGTATTAATTAGTATGTAAACAAAATAATATGTTACAGTAATTGAATAATGGGAAATTATTAAACACTTGTTATTATCATAACGAAAAGATTTTTGAGTGGTTCTCAAGTTTTTGATTTAATTCATAGCTGTTTAGTAATATTTTTAAAATAATAACGTTTTTAATAAATTAGGTATATGATGAAATATATGATAAATATTTATTGCCTTATTATTTTATCAATATAATTATTCATTCATCATTTAATTTAGATTTATAATATTCATTTCAACCTTGATAGTTAAGTAATTTTATTAAAACATTATTAATATAAAATATATTATATTTGTGGAATAGAAACATAAATTGCATATTGGTAGCTACATCTAAATGATTTATGAATAAAAATTTTATAATTAATAATTTATTTCGCTTATTTTTAAAGGTAGCTATTGGTGAAATTTAAATTGTATTTTTTATTGCTTATAGTATTAAGTAGTAATACATTTATAGACTGTCCAATCGGAAAAAAAATTGTTTATAAATCAAAAATATTATTCGGGAAATATTAAAAATAACGAATATAACACGGAAGAAACAATAACATATTATTTTAATAATGTGCAGTTTAAAATTATTTATAATCCTCTCGTTCGGATTTCCTATGTGCTCAGTATACTTTTACTTAAATAATATTAGCAACAAGCATTTGTTTTACTTACAATTTTACATAATACTATAATAGAAATAAGAAGAAGTATTCAGAATATTCGACGTCCGTGTTTGAAAAACATATTGTTTAGTTTTTAGTAAGACCGATAATTAATTATCTTTCTCTTCTAATACTTCGAATTCTTCAAATTCCATATCAAATATTGGCGTATTGCTCATCTTCTTTCTGATCACTATCAACGCCTTCCACGACATTTCGTCAGAGGACGCACTGGAAACCTTCGACGAACTGTCATCCGTCATCGTTGTCGGGCTCGACGCGCCGCCGCTGCCTCGACGTTCTTCGTCCTCGTCTTCTTCCTGTATAGCGTCCACCTGTTTGTCACACTTCTTCGGCTCCTCCATCAGTTCCATCCTGCTGCCGCAACTGTTGCTTTTCACCAACCTGAGTTTGACGTTTTCCTCTTTTTGATGCCTGATCTCGTCCATAATCGTCATGGTCATCGGGCTGCACACCACCCCTCTGCTGCTCGATATCACCTTGCCGCCGTAATAGGTGACGCTCGTGCCGAACTTCCGGATCTTGTTCAATATTTCCGCCGACACCGGTCTGCCCACGATCTCCACCACGGTTTTGTCCGTCAAGTAGTCCTCGTCGTCGCTGCTGTACCCGTCCGCTCGATGATTGGTCTCGGACGATTCCGTGTCGAAGCTCGCCTCGCTGCCGACACCGGACGACACGCTTCCGCTGTCCGTCCATCGGTTGTGCACGTTCGTGCCCATGTCCACGGACACGCATTTCTTCAGCTTCGGCTTGTGCGCGTCCGGCACCACCCGTACCTCTTGCGTCGGCCTCGGTCCCGTCTTAGGGTTTTGGTTGTTCATGCTCGGCGGCAGCGGGATTTTCAATTCTTTCTGGAACAATTGCCTGGTGCTCAACACCTTATCCGGGTCCGGTAGCTCGTTGTCGTTGAGCCTCTTCTTCTGTTTCAGCGGATTATAGTAGAAATGTTTTTTCAGCGTTTCCGTGTGCGACTTGTATTCCTTTTGGACAAGGAAATCCATTGATTTGGGTCTTTCCAGTGTTTTAGCCTCGTCGACGCTTGCACACAAATCGGATTGGGATTTGTATTTAATATTATTGTTTGATTTAGCGGTACCATTTCCCAGGGTCAAATTTATTGCGCTACTGTATTTTTTCGAAGGTGTTGCTTGGATGACTTTCGGCTTTTGTTTTGCGTGATTTTCAAATAGATGGCATTCAGAAGTTGCTTTCGCCAACTTTTGCGGCTTATATACTATCTCAGCTGGTTTGTCTTGTAGGCTGAACAAGCTCCTGGATCTAGTCACAACTTCCTTGTGGACTTGTTGATTTTCCGGCTCGTATGTTAGCTGTTCTTCCTGATATGTTTTCCAAGTAGAAGTGGTCGGCATATTGTACATAAGACGTTTTTCGTCTATTCTTCTGACTATTTCAGTTGATTTGAATTTTTCATCTATCACCCTGGCGTTCATGTTGGCATTTACGTTGTAATTTCTTGCTTCTGTAATATCTTCACTCGCCGTGGTCTGTAAGGTAACTTCATGTTTAATAGCATTCTCGTCCACGCACTGAAAACCGGTCATTTGTAATGTTTCGACTTCTGAACAACAAGTGTTATAGACACTTGGATTTGACTCTGCACTGCTTTCGCTGGTATCCGTTAATTCTTGAGACGTTTTCTTATCAGTTGATGTTATCATCTCTCGGTAACTTTTCCCAAACGGTTTTGTTGTTGAGTTATATATTTCATATCGGCTTGTACATCGATTGCCTTGACCAACACGATTAAAACGTTTAGCCGTCGGAGAATTCTGTAACAAATATTTTTTAACATGATTAGTATTTTTTTTATTTCTATTGAAACAATTCTTGTAATCTAACGTCATCAATAAGCAAATTTTGTTTTAAAATAAGTTGTTTTAAATTAAATTTTCGGTTTGCAAAGTACATAACCAAGACTTTTCAGAATATCGATCTGCGTATGGAATATATCATGTTTTGTTATTTATTTATTTATCCATCAAGCTCAGAAGAAAGATAAAAATTGTCTCTTGTAATTTAATTTCTAGTTATTTAAACTTTGAAAACTCTCTACCATGTTTCTAAAGGATAAAAACTGAAATGTAACTTAAGGAACGGTCCCTTGTGGTATTCACGGTGAAAATGTTTGCATTATTTATTACTTGTATCCTATACTATGGGTTTCTGTTTTCATTTTATTAACAATTCTTGGTTTAGGTGTGAAATACTCTAAAAATTTTCCATTAAACCGGAAACAAATATTTTAATAGGTCACTAAGATGTTCACCGTTAGAAAATGGAGGTATTAAGCATAATTAAATAAAAACTGGGTATTTATGCATAACGCATATAATATTGTTATAACTTACCTAATCATACAGTTGAATTACTTGTTAATAATACTCTTAAATGTCGAGCTTAACGATTAAAAACTTTTTTTTCAGAGGCTAAATGTTATTATGTCAAGTATACATTACTTCATTTGGTATGAATTGTCTTAGTTTTGGTCGCGATGCCGATGTAGATCTAGCCCTAGGCCTCGGAATAGCTTCCATATTTTTCCTCTTTGTTTCGTTTTCCAGTTCTTTCAGCATACGGCTAAAATTGATAAATGTATTAATTAAGTATTAATTATAAATGTATTAATATTAGGATATTTCAATAATATTATTAAATAATAACATTATTCATGCGCCTGGTAAGAATAGGTTTTAAATTGATAAGTGTCATTTTATTAATTATAAGATTTTAAATTTGAAAAATTTTTGAACGTAATTAAAATTTGAATATAGTATTATTTTGTCATACATGTATGAACGAATGGAATGTATGTACGATACAATATATAATCAAAAACTTGATTTTTAAAACTAAGTTTTTTCTTGTCAACTTTATGTTGAATCGTTTTCAGACTGTATTTTCGATTTATCAGTAATATTGTTTTACCAAAACATTTTCTTGTAAAATTTTTTTGAATTAAAGTCGTATTAACTGAATATAGACAATTCATAAACTCAGTTAAATAATAATGATAATGCGATGTTTTCAACAAAAATAATTTGGTTCTACTTTTAGAAAACAAATAAAAGTTCGTTAGTAAATGTTGTCTAAATAAAAAGTTTTAAAAGACGTATATATTTATTTACCGAGGCACGTACTTTACATATTAATCAATACTTGCATTTATGCAAATAATATACTATTATCTATCATTGTTAGGTGAGGTATTATATAGCAGTAAGCCTGCAGTAACGCACTGAGTGCCTATTCAATTATTGTTGATGTTATATTGCCTATAAAACGTTTGAATCGAGATATCTTTATCTTAATTTTGTTTTTCATATAAAGTTAAAAGATTTCCTTTTACAGTATTATATTTGTATAATTCAATTTAAATTAAATTGAAAATGTTCATGTTAAAATAAACACAATGGTTTGTTGACGTTAAGTATAGAATATTAGATGTGCGTTCATAACAATTGAAATTTATGGTGTAAGTATGTTAATACTTCCACTGTACCTTTATTATAAATTATAGGGTTAAAATATATATTATTGTTGGTGCGAATTTTATTTGTTGAATTTTATACTATAGATATTCGCTGTTGTATACATATAGTTTTACAATATTTATATAATTTCACACAAAGTAGTTAGTAAAATCCTCATTGAATACATAACATACTGTATTTTTTAATAAAACTCGGTAGAAATTTTTTTTTAATCTTCTATATATTAACTATGCGAAATAATGGTTTCTATAATAATTTATCCATTATATTTATTTAATTTCTTTATACATTTATTCTTTTATAAATTCGTATTCCTTTGAAAAAATATACAACTATTGCGTGTTATTGGCTTAAATAATTTATCGGGTTTTTGCATCAAAAGTACCCAAATAAAATGATTTAATGATTACGCATTCTATAATAATATGACCAATGCTATCTATTATTATTAAATTAAAAGTTTCTTCATTTGCGAAAAGTATTTATCATTCAGTGTCAGCGAATAGAAAAAAAAAAAAATCAAAAAGTACCAATTGATAATCATTATTAAAAGCTTTGAATCCGCCGACTGTTGTATAGTATTCATGTTTGACCAAACTGCAGGAATAACTGTCCGTGCAGGTTTATCTATTAATCATAACGTTTATCATTTTTCTTTCATAGACCATGAATTTATATCACCCCTTACGTCCGCCACAAATAATTGAATACCATATCATCTATTTTACCTTATAGTCAGCAGAGGTGGTGTTCTATAAGGTGTCTTTAGTCTGACCCTAGGTATTAATTCTCGATCAAGCTTTCGGTTCTGATCCCAGCAGAACCGATGAAAGAACTGTTCGTCTTCATCGTCGGTTTTAGTCGAAACCCCTTCTGGGTCACTGTGTATTTGTCTGTGGAAAAAAAAAACAAACACATTTGCGTTGATTTTACTAAAGTTTAAACAAAGAACTCTAAACATATATTTATATATTTGACGTAATGACACGAATGTTTAACTGCATTCAACGCAGCTATTTGATAATTATTAATTCGCAGGTAACAACGTATTATTAGATGTATTTGAATTGTATTATTTATATTCGTTGTTTTTTTGCTAATGTACAACTCCTTGATAGGAAATATAGTTTTATACTGCGCTTGAAAAATATATAAATGATTTGTATTTTAATCAGTTTTAGAAAATCGTATTTACAATCACTTTTTAATCTCTGTTTATTTTTGGAAACAACACAGGAAATATTTTTAATTGTTATTTGATTTATGTACTAAGTTTTATTACTTGAATGTATTGATCATGATTTTTAAAAAATATGAGTAGTTCTATTTAATTAGATAAATATTAAACTACATATTATCAAACGAATTGTTCGCACCAACTAAATATTCAACTTCTGAAATATTGACAATTGTAAATGATTTAAGTTTATTTTCTTTTAAAAGATTCAACTTCACGTTTACAATTAAGAAAACGTTGGCGAATGACTATATCAATGTGCTCTGTTAACTTTCATACTAAAATATCGATAATATTTTATGATCACAGCATTTACAGGTTACATATTGCTTTCTATTAAATCCATGGTACAGTTGACGTGGCAAACCCTTATCAAATAAAGGGATTTTATGGACTAACGTCAAATATGCATTTTTAATAATCCATCATCATGTACAACGTATATAAGTATTACCTTTGGGCTTGCGTGACACATGTGTTTTAATTAAAAAAATATATAATATATATTATTAATATAAAATGAAAATATTTTCATACAATAACTAATACCACTTGATGTATAATACTATACATTTTGGGGCATTTAAAGTCTTCCATGGATTGGGATTATTTTAGCCGAAGCTTCTTTTTTTTCTTTTTTTTTTTATTCATATAGACTGCAGGAAACGTGTTTAAATTCGCCTTTTAAATTTTATTCAGTGATAGCACCAGAGTTTATTTTTATAAAAAGTAAAATAAAATCGTACACAATAATATTACAAATACATTGTACTGGTACAGTTTTCTATTTGATTGTTGCAGTATACCTATAGAAACAAATCTAGAATATCTAGCGATTTAAAATTATATTTTCTTGGATTTTTGAATCGGACGACTGCAATTAAATGAACTTTCCTCCCGCTATTATAATACATCAGTACTTTTCGTATACAGCGCTCAAACAGAATTCTTTTTTTTTTTCATCAGAATAAATACGTTTTAGCGTGTACTATATAGCGTCGGTGTGCGAGGAAATCACATACACTAATGATCATTTACTTAGCACACGCAAACATTCTGCACTCGGTGTGTACATGCGTATGATGGTTGTAATAATTCTTGTACTCAACTACTTGGAAATGTAGCTCGTTTACAGTATTTTTTAAAGAAATGACTTCGTTTCACAACAGTATATAAATAACCAGGGATGGAATTAATGAGTTGTATTTCGTATGATTAAAATGAAATATTATGAATTAAACTATTGACAACGGTAGTTTTAAAGTATAACATTTTATCTGACTTTAAAAACTCATTAAAAATTTTGCCATAATCATATATATTTTTTTCGTACAAGTTATACGTTGGGATACTCATAAATTTACTTATATTACTTTGATTAACATTTTTTTTTTTTTTTTTTAATTTAATTCAACGAACAAGGAGTTTATTTATCATGATAACCATTTAAAAATATGGTATTCGATGAGTCGAATAATTATTATTAAAGTCTTAAAAACTGAAAAACCTAAAGTTTAAGATAAATAGCTACTACATTAGTCATTATTCAGTAAAGTTTAGAAATTAAATCTTATCAAAATATTACTAAAAAGTTATTTTGTCAATGAATTATCTTGATTAACTGATAAGTGTATTATTTTAGGTGAAAAGAGATTAATATTTTTTGACACTTGACCGTGAAATTTGTTATTTTTATACCCATACCAGATTTTTTATGGTTTATAATGATTTTTAAAAGTTTTCTTCTTGAAATTAATTTCATCTTCTGCTGTCTAAGTCCGAGTCATTTATATAACATTGGAATGTTTCTACTTTTGTTTATTCGTAATATGTGTTTCACGTGATTCGTACAAAATAAATCTCTAATTTTCTCGAGTAAATATAAAAAGTAATTTGTTGAAAAGTTCCTTTTTTTCTGTTAATATTATTTTTGTGTGCAAGCTCGTCGTGATAAATCGAGTCTTGGCGCCTTGTTGACAGGCAACTCATCACACTCCAACGTCCACGGGATCAGAACCAACGACGTCTAACACGGCAACCACCTTATGTTACAGTTTTGCCACACGTTTGATCAAATATATTTTATTATAATTGTTACTTTTTTTTTCGTTTCTGCGTTTTGTGCCATTCTTTAATTCAACTTAAATAAATTAAACATACATCTTATCGCACAAAATCAATATCTAGGCGCTGCATTTTTTCAACCATTAAAAGTGGCAATTAAAATAAGAAAACATCGTACACGTATTAGATTAGTGTTCATACAAAATGAAATTTCGCTATCCGGGATGGATTGCGATAAAAAAGTGTGTGCATAAAACTAGAGCTGTATACTTATGAACATAAAAGTGTGATAAACATCGCTTAATGAAATATTTACTGGCCCAGTAACTATACACTCAACTATAATATAACATTATTATATTATTTATTGTTGTACATGTACGCACGTATATATAATATAATATAATATAATATAATATAATAATAATAATAATAATAATAATAATAATAATAATAAACAAAATAAAGTTATTGACTTTATTATACGTGGGCAATATTATTTAATCGCCGACTACATCTCATAAATATATATATATATACGTAACGCGAGCTTTAAGTTTTATTATTTCTTTTCTAAATGGCGTTTTTTTCTTTTTTTTTAAGCTAGGCTTTTACAATAATAATAAAAAAAAAGTTATTATCTTTTATATTATTTGTAAACTATAATACAAGAGGTAGTGGAAGAGTAGTAAAATTCACTGTCAACCGAAACATGTTTTCGGTCTTATAATATGCACTCCTAAAATAAGGATTCTTTAAAAATAAAAAACTTAAAATAATAATAACTTCGGTTCTTTTAGGTAACAATATTATGTATTATGATAACACACGGTATTTTTTGAATTGTTTTAATTTTCCAATTTTTTATTTAAATGCCATTATTTTTTATAAAGGGTGAAATTTAATTTCTGAAAACATGTTGTTATTATGAATTATAAATTATGAATACTTTATAAATGATAAGAAGGCGTACTAAACTGTTTCACTGTTGTTAGTTTGTCATTTTTATAAAAATGTATAAAAGTGTATGCACTGCGAAAGAATTGTGCCCTAGTAATGATTAATGCTTGTAACCAATCGACGGGATAAAGTAAAAAAAAAACAAAGTATTTAATTATATGTATCCGTTAGTATTATAGTTATATTTAGTTTTTAATTAAAATGATAATTGTAAATAATTTATAATTTTTTTTTAAAAACTTACTGCGTTTTTATACAATTTATACAATAATTGTTATTGTTTTCATTTGAAATTGGCTTATTGAATTATGAAAATCTTTTGTGAATTTATAAATGTTTGAAAAAGAATTTAATCCTTAACTTACAGACTTTTTATTTTATGCGGTCGGTAATGATATAAAATAATAAATAAAGTGTAGTGTTTTCAGACATCACGTGTGGGTACATGTTTAATATACTTTAATACGCTGATAGGTGTAAGTAATATTGTTAAAAGCTTTTTCAACGTGTAGTTTGTTTATTCACAACTATAGAATCTCATTAAATTCGTTTATTTTTCGTATATTCATGTATTTTCGTTAAATATTTATTACTATAATAAACTCTACTGGATATACTTTATCATTTATAATTTTGTACATAGAGAACTAGAAATATTGAGCTTAATATTGTTCAACACCTACCACGTTTGCTGCTGTTTTAAGTTATATTAATGTAATAAGGCAGTTAAGATTTATTAAGCTTTACTACGCACTACGGCAATAATTCTACTTCTACCATTGTATCTGTATAAACTTATCACGTGTGAAGATCGAATAAAGGTTTCATTTACATTTGCCTAAAACAAAGAGTTACGAAGTAATGTAGGTTTTTTCATTTATTTTTCGCATCGTACGTCCAAGTTCAATACAGATAAGCTCTTTTATAAAGTAGCTGAGTATACAGTTTTTGAATTGCCATATCTGGTGTTATTATTATGTTTTAAAAATGTTATACATCAAGTACATATATTTTCATTTCGTACGACGGATATTCTTATTTTTATTTCGGCTTTCGGGATTTGTCAAATGTCTATCATTACGTATCACGGTGAAAGTGGCGAACTTTACGTCAATACTCCATTTTATTAACTATACAGCATGTATACCTTATACATATATGTATTTAACTCACCTATATATCGGATTATATTAATATTAAAGAGGGTCTTTTGGTATAAATTTAAAAACGGATCAATAAATTATATCTACCTATATATTATATACATAATTATATCTAACCTGTTCCAAGAGGATAGGTTATTTGGGAAGAGATCCGATGGGTTTAGTATAAATTGCTTTTATCCGATCATGATACTACACACTATATATAGTATATTATAGTTATATCATTTATATGCATGTAACGGTATAGAACGTAATCTTAATGACATCCTTAACATGTGAACTCATTTCCAGCAGAGTTTTAAATTATTAAAAAAAAAAAAATATATGTAAATACTCGTATAATTTTGCGCATAAAATTTGTCATCGTTATTTTAAGTCCCAGTATAATGAAGTGTACATTCTAAAGCATTAAGCGTTCCTACGAAAAATCGATTTGAAAATAATCTAAATGATTTTCAACAAACGTTTACCCGTAAAATCTTATTATAATATATTCATATTGTATCTATTATTGTATATGCTCTCTTCTAAAATGCCAAATCAACCATAGAGTATTACTTTAAAAACAGTGAAATAAGTATAGGCAGTATAAGGATCTAGTTACATTTTATATTACAGCAATCGAAAAGCCCTTTTTTGGTCTCGTGATTAAGCTTAAAGATTAAATCGGAAGTATATTTTTTAGTTTTTACGGTTCAAAATGAAATTTTATACTGCAAATTAGTGCCAAAGTTGTTTTCTGTGTCATTTAAATGTCCGTCTTATTTATTTTATGCCATTGGAAACGATCCAATTTTATCTTTACTTTTTCCCACTAAATGCTAAAATCTAAATAAACGTAAAATGCTTTAAAATATGTTTACGAGTAAATATCACTCTAATTATATATCTTAGGTTATTCCTGTAACTAAAATTATATTATTTTTAGCTAAAGAAACGATTATTAAATATTATTTCGTGAGTTTTCTCATGACTTATGACCTGAATATTAAAATACATAGAAAAATTAAGTTTAAAAAAAAATCACCATAATTGTATCCATGCGTGTGCATGTCATAGGTAAATATTTTCAGTGACTGCTGATATATTTTATACTAATAATTTCTGCTTATATAATTTATACTACACAGAGTGTCTCTGTTATTTTATTATTACCGTAATGTTATGAGTTTTTACTTGACTGTGAAATTTATTAGATATTCCATACGCAAGGGTTATAGACTTATAGTATATATGCTGAGACATGGTGGATAACACATACATATTATAGTAATCACCTAAATGGAGTTCCTATTGGAATTTAAAAGGGACTTAAATCCATGAGACATTGAGACTGGAAGTTATGTATTATAATTTATAATTATAATTGTGAAATGCCTCGTATTATATTTGACATGATTCTAATTTTCGTTACATGTATAATTAGACTACACTACGAATAATTGATAATTATTGTAAACTGTATTACATTATCAATGAATTAATTTTAATCGTTTTACTTCTTTTGTTATTATTTAATATAGGTACCTACTGTATTTCTATTGTAGTCTCTAATGGTTTGTTTTCGCTAAAGTTATAATTTTTTTTTCCGTACAAAATACGCACTTTAAATATATACTGTTGCGTTTAATAGGATGAATTTTAAGAAAACACAAAAATGTATTTAAAATGTGAAAAATAGAACAAATACCTATTATAATAATTATAGGTATATATTACCACGTGGAACGTCAAAGCAAGATTAAATCAGGCGTCAATATACTGGCCTCCAAATTTTTTACCGCGGCCCTCCAAATATTTCACATTGTACTTAATATAAAGTAATTAATTTTGTGTTATTGATTCCTGGTTTTCATATTTATTCGAATTTCGTTTATAATCTACCAGATTATCTTACTCAACTAATTATTTTTAAATTTTCTTTTTAAGATAATATTTTATTCGAAATCATAGTTAATATAGACAACCGAGCAGTAGAATTTATAATATCATTTTTAATGTCAACAAATATATATTTAAGTATTACAAATGAATTATATTTCCGATGACGTTTATTTAAATATTTAATGCAGCCCTAGATAAATAGCTGAAAAAATATGACCCGCGTATGTAAAAAGGTTGCTGATTCCTAATTTAGATTGATATTGTTTTGATAAGTTGGTAGGTCGTAACCTCGTTAAGATAATAATATGGCGAATAAAAGTAAACAAAAACTGGATTTCCGTCATTTGAATTTTGATTATAAAATTGAATGAGATTTAATTTAATTATACAATAACTTGTTTGAAAAAAAAATCAGGATTACAAGTGTTAAACAGGCCTGGGGGTGGAAAACGTTACTAATAAATTATACCTACGTGGCTACGTCTGAATAATAATAATTATTGTTCTTATAGTACCTATTCATTTTAAACAAGGTGCTGCAGGTTATTGGTTTAGCTACGAAAGAAAATTAGCGCTCCAATGTAGTAATTCGCTTAACGGGTTATTACAATTTGTGGAATTAAAAATACCTACGTACCCCTCATCCTAATCCGTTCAGTGTCCATAAATCATATGAGCGATGTGATTATTGAAGTCGCGCAAATGCTTTTTTTTTCGCGGCTTGAACCGTTTATTACACGTTAATAAGCCATCAAGCGTACCTACTATACGACCTCCTAATATTTATATGCATGGTTGATAGTTTGAATAATTATTGATCAAACCATTATACAGATTTAAATAATACCTATGTATATATTTGCATAGATGAGCTGTAAGCGCATTATACATGTAACGGCTGTAACTCTCCTTACGTAATAGTCATACTAATGCACTACATTTCTATACAGCTAGTAGTAATATCTAATATTAAAATTTACCCAAAAGCTGAAGAGCAAATTATTTTACATTGTATTTGGTACATATTCTAGGTAACCTTGGTATATTATTATTAAAATATTGACTGTCACTTATTTTTTAACTGTGGGTAGGAAGAAGTGGGTACCATTATAATATTAAAAAATACCTATTAATGCTGAGGTACCTATTTATCATAAAATTAACTGTTGTTAAAATTTTTATGGTGCATTTAATTTTAATAATATTTTTAGATTAGTATGGAAAAACTGAAGCGAAGCCATCTTATAAGATTTCGTATTTTTTTTTAACCAATATCGGCAGCATCAAAAGTTTGTCAATATTTATTCTAACTTAGATATGTTATTCATTCAAATTTATTACATGTTCATGTCATGTAAATTGTAATATTCTGTAGAAGAGTAGAAAGTTTTTGGAAATATAATATTCGTCCCATAATTAGTGATAAATGTAGATATTACATTGAAATCTTTGAATTATCCATCACTATTACTATATAGATTACGTATGCCCGTTAAATGCACTAATTTTTCATAGATTTTACATCCAAGCAGTCGTGGCCGAGCGGTTAAGGCGTCTGACTAGAAATCAGATTCCCTCTGGGAGCGTAGGTTCGAATCCTACCGACTGCGAGCATTTTTTTACGTATTATCACCGAACAACACGTTATTAATGTTTCCGAAGTTTATTCTTTCAGTCTTTTGCGAAAAGAGTCTTTGAAACTTTTAGGGAAAAGCACCGCCAATTTTTTTTTTTTGACTTCAAGATAATAAAACTTTTTTGATTTTTTGATAATATTATTATGCGTACGACCCGCGTAGGCCCCCTGAGAGATTGCTTTGCGATAGCCGAACGGGTTACTTCAACAATTTCACCGTGTATTATTTCGAAAAATAAGACAATAAAAAAATTCAAATTCCAAATAAATTCGTTGCGTACATCTTATATTTGAGAGCACGTCGTCATAATATTATTATAAAGTATAATGACGTGATCAGTGTTACTGAAAACTTTAAAAATGTGTGTCGGAACGACGAAATTTTATGCGTTGTCGCACGCACGTTTTCTCATATATTTTGCAATTCTCACTATGTAACCTACATAACTGGAAAAACTTTTTTGGGTACGAAAATTTTTATTGATACTTTCCCAACTTGACCGTTGCGTTGCACACAAGAAGTTGCAACTCTCTAACGTTGAAGTATCGCAAACACGTAAAGGTTGAAAAACGAAAAATAACATAGCGTATACCATTTGATTGTACCCATTGAAATATCTACCGAGAAAGTGAGGAAATTAAGATAATATTTCTATTTTGTACTCCCAGGGAAATGCCGAGTAAACCTCAAATTTTCGTATTCTAATCACGCTTTCATGTGGTTTAATAAAAAATGTCAGAAAATAACTTCTTAATTTATTATTTTCGAAAAAGTTTACGATCATATATTATATATAGGTAAAGTTTATTTTTCTGAACATTTTAACGTTTAAATTTTTCATTCTCATTAACCTCATGGTTAGGTACATTGTTTTCAATTTACAAAAATTATGATTGTATAATTTATTATCTTATCTCGTTTTCTGACAATTTCAAAATATTATAAAATCAACTATTTTTTGAAAATTAAAAATGTATAAAATCGTGAGTTTAACGAAAATAAAGAATTGAAACGTCAACATGTTAATTTTCTTTGTTTTCAATTTTTTTGAAAATGATAAAATAGTAAGTAATTTTTTATTTTTTTATCATAACATTGAAATTGTATTAAAATGTAAATATTTGTATAGTACTTATCCTTAAAGTCTTATAAAAATACTAATTTGATTATCTTCGTGGTGCACCTTACAGATAAAACTATACCAAATTACCAATTATAACCATGTTCACATTGACTTTCATTGTTAAACTTCAAATTATTATGCAAAGAATGTGTAAAGAAAATATCAGTTTATACTCATTCATATCTTGATGACTTATCGTGAGTGTAACTACTAGTGTGGTAACTATAATTCGGCTGAAATATTGAAAAAAATGCCAAGATCAAAAATTAAACTTAATTTAAAATTGTTATTTAATTATTATTTATTAGTTATTACTATAGGAATGTGTATATAATAGCCAATAGGTGTTCTATCGGTACATTATATTTTAAATGCATTTTTAATTTTCATCCTTTCCGAATCGCTCCTTTCCACTTCCGGCCTGCGTAGCATTTCAAAAATGTGTATGTGGCTCGAATAACGAGTGAAAAAAAAAAAAAGTGGCTTCACCGGTATCTTTTATGCACGTTATACTTAGAACGTAAATATTTCGATGGCTGCGGCGATGCCTACGTGTTTTATTTTCGCAATCTCGAAAACGAACGGTTTCTATAAATTGTGCGCGTGTACAATGATCGAATTTAAAAACGCATACTTCGGAAACGTACCGTTTGCATCACACACGTCCGTGCATAGAAGTGACTTGCGGGATGAAATAAAACTGAAACGGACGCGCGCACGAACGGATTGGGTCCGTTATTTCGAAAAATATTAGTTTTGTTTTTATTGCCTCGTAGAACGTTATGTGGACCACGAAGCTTGGTGAAATTGCGATTTACGATATTAAATACGTTACAACGGTTTATTGTATTACTTCGGGTGCGACATTACGTGGTTTAATGACGTATAATTTATTTTATTTTTATCTGTTTATGTTATCTGTTGTTTTATTTAAAAAACTTTTTTCTAGATTACTGAGTGGCCTCGTTGAGATTAGGTACACGTTTCGAGACCCAGGATTATATTAAACATTTTCGAAATATGAAACATAATTTAAATATTTTATACAACCAATATAAGAATAATACAATAACGTGGCTCGAAATAAATACAAAAACAATATAACAATAATAATAAGAAAATACCTTCTCTCGCACCAGCAGAATGCAGGGTATAGTTTAAAGCCGGGTCTTCAATCTACGACCTACAGGTCGGATGCGGCCCGTCAAGCTTTTTTAACTGGCCCGCCAAGCTAATTTATGTTTTGAAAATATTATAATGATTTTCAAATTATTAATTTCCTATTTGAAAAATAATTTATTAGACTACATTTGTTTTTTCAGGTATTGTTTTTTACAACTATATTAAAATAAAATTTAGAATTTTAAATTGTCATAAAATAATTCTTGTTCATCTTCGATTAAATTTTCTATCTATGCATCCCTAAGTAATTTTGGTCCGCGATTCCGAAGAAAATTTCAAATTTGGCCCTCCGTAAAAAAAGGAGGTCGAAGACCCCTAGTTTAGAGGATTTAGGTAGTTACATGTTAGTTAAGTAGCTGAATATCGAGTTATATGAACATAATATTAGTCGCAACAAAATCGAAAATCTCTTCTTTATATCCAGTTTTTTTTTGGCCAAACTTGGGCGTATTTGCTCAATGCATATCTAGTATTAACTACGCTATGTGGTTTAAATAATACTATGTAACATTTTTATGTGTCTATATTTACCTATATAATAGTATATTTATGTCGAACTTGTTGAATGAAAATATATTTTATTTTGCGTGTCGTATTTTTGGCCGATTTCTGTGTTGAAATGAGTATAACGTCGCATGGAGGCGGAGACCGATAGAATATACAATGTGTCAAATCAGATGTGGATGCGATGTATTTTCCCCTTTGTATAATTATTAGCTACAGTGTTAATGTTCTAACTTCATTGCCGTATAGCTAGTGTGTAATCAATCATTTTCCAGTCATTTTGTGCGAAAAAATGATTAGCTATTATTTATACGCCTGTCAGTTTCGAGTAGATTATATTGTAATATGTCTTGGCGCACACGTCTTTATACTTGCCCGCGTACCATGGTACGGCGCAGGTATATTATCCCGTTCATCAAAATTCGTTGGAATGAATTATTAAACACTTACTGCGGGTGCTATCGTATTCTGTTTGGAACGATAACACTAAAAACCGTCCAGGATTTATTCATTCCGTTTTATTGTTTTATATTTTTCACCACGCGACTTTCGTACCCCAAAGATTTGAAATTTCTCCACGTTATAATGAAAGCAAACGCAGTTGAAAAGTATCCGCGTAAAATAAAGAAATATTGTTACGATAAAGGCTTTTTTGTCGTACGGTGGGTTGTTTTTTTCTTTTAAAATCGGTACCTGCGATTCGTTTCGTAAATCCTGCAGCAGCATTGATGACACTATTATAATATGCTGCAGTAACCGCCGCCGCCGCACCGTCGAAACTTTGTCGTGTGTCTTTATCGCGTTCATGCATGTGTTTTTTTTCGCCATTACACTGTGTATAGCAGAATCCGAAAAGGTCGCGGACGACCATACGCGCATTATTGTGGTTAAAAACCTTTACCTATATAATATATATATATATGTTTTGGCGTGTGATATCGATCCTGGTTATCTACACTTGCACTGCACGGTCTGCGATGATGCCGCCGCTTACATTAGAGTGTTGTGGTATTATATTTTATATATGTACACATGTTTTCCAACAACACCTGCAGCGAGTATTCGGATGGATATTTAATATAATAGAAAGCCGCAACGCGTAAAAAGAGAAAAAAAAAGATTACCAAGACATTGTGTCCTCCTATCGGGAAAATCGATGGGACTTTTTGTCTCGCTGGCCGTTAATAAAAGCGTATATATAAGTATACTCCCGTTCCCCAGGTTGGATCCTGAATTTCGCCCTTACAACAATAGGTCAACAAAACGTACGCACAACTACGTCAACCGAAATGGTCCGAAAAGTTTTACACTTGAGATGAGCGCCTGTTTCGCATTGCTGTAATGAGATTTGACAATTTATACAAATTTATATATATGTATACTCGCGGTTTCTGGTTAGATTATGGCGTTTTGAATTTGTTTCCCGCGCGGTTTACTGGTGAAGTCGTGATAACAAAAGTAAGCTTTTGGAATTTAAAATGAGCGCAACTATACTTCAGTATGTATATACGCGTTTTGTTTAATGCGAGTTTTCTTAAATTCGTGGTTGCAAAACTCAATTTACATAACCAGAACATTATACAGCTAAGTGCTTCAACGTCAACTGAAATTTAACTCAAAATTCATAAAGAACAATTAATATTTTTCCCATATTTCATTATTAACAATAGCTAGATGTCAGCAATATCATTGTTCTAATGAACAACGGTAATTACCAACGACGATGAACTAATTGTATTATTATGATAAAACGGCTACGTGTGAATTCTTGCGGAAAAACGATTTTGACAATAAAATTGAAATGCGACACGATGCTTACTTATACTTTTCAAGATTTGGTAATTGAATTTCGTACTATGCGGTATTTTACTAGTAAATTATAAATTACAATTGATGAATTATTGATTACGGATATGATGGTGTAACTATAATTTATTTTGTATACTACCAGTGCTTTAGTTTTCGGTAAAAAGTTTAAAGTTTATTTAGTAATAATTAGTATAATCATTCTGTCGAATGAATTTTAAAATACTTTGAATTTTCAATTCAATTTTACAGTATTAATACAATAGAATATAGTATTGAACGTTTGTCACGACAATGGTATTATTCAGTTTTAGATTAATTTACTTGCCTACTTATCAAAATTTTTAATTTCATGTTTTTACAAGTTTCATTTCAGCATTATATTCAAATTAAAATATTTGAAAAATCTCGGCCGAATTCTTTCCTTACGTTTTATAAAAACAAAGTTTTTGAACATTTATATAATTTGAAAAACGACACTGTATAGTAAATCGAGTTTCGTTTAGAATGCTTTTGTGGAATTATACGATGTATGGTTATGATTTATTATTACTTTTAATTACAAAATAATAACATAGCATGTTTTTGTACTCAATTCGTATATCGTATCTAACTGGTAAAAACACATTTCTAAGTATAATAAATGAATATTTATTGTATTTGGAAAATTTGATTTTATTCTACGCTTTTAGACCCTTTTCGCAATATTATATTGTTTCCAAGTGGCAATAAATTATATTTAGGACAAGACCTATGGGTTCCTAAGTGATAATATTTGAAATTTGAATAATACTTGAATTCGGCAGTACAAAACTGTTGCAAATATACATTATAGTATCGGAGGGTTTGAAATTATTTATTACTGTAGGTACTATAGCTTTAATATTGTTTCTATAATTTACTTACGTTTTCAACGAGTTATTTTTTCTTTGTTCTCTAATGAATATATTTAAACGTAAAATTAATTATAAGTTTCGGCTTATCAATGCGACACGAAAGCGTTCTGAAAATACATTTAAATTTAATTGTCAATCAGTATATTGTTATAAATATCATTTTTCGATATCTAATTAAAAAGAAAAAACTATACCAAGAATGTCTTAGTAAAATAAAAAATTATGTTATTTTATATTAACATTATGCTAAACATACATGTAATGGTTTTGTTTTAGATTCTGAACGGAGTGATGGAATCTATTGATTTTACAATGATGTGTTTTTTTTTTTATTTTATTTTACTTTTTTTTTTTTTTTGTGTCTGTTATCACGTTTTGGGGCAGTAAAAATGTTTCGATTTTCTTAAACAGCAACTTTTCTGAAAGAAAAGTGAATGTAGATGGTACTTGGGCGAGTCAAAAATCCAACTTTTTTAATACTTTTTGAAGAAATCGAGAAAACGATAAAAAAATTACGAAATTACGGGAAATTTTACGCAAATTCACATTTTTACAAAAAACATTTTTTTAAAATACTCTTACTCAAAAACGAAAAACCGCAACAACTTGAAATTTTTACCAAATCTTTATATTGGTGTTCTCTATATATGGTTAAGTTTACAAAGTATTTTGACATATTTTGACTTATTTATGGACAATTTAAATTTTCGATTTTTGTAAATTTTTTTTTTTTTAAACATCTATAAAATTTAATTGGCTGGCCGAAAACTCGAAAATTTAATAAAAGGTTTATAATAAGCTTAACTTATCGTCACTAAATAATATCGGAGATCGTTTCACTCAAATTTTTTTTATAAGCTCATAAAGTTCAAATTTGTATAAAATATGTTAAAATCACGATAATTTGCAAGTTATTTTGTAGTTGAAAATTCATAAAATTTTTTCTGTTTATACTTAAGGTTCAAAATTTTAACATTAGGTTGTCCATAAGCTAATCTTCAAAAATATATAAAGAAATTTCTACCAGACCTAAAAGAAAAAATTTTATAACTGTTTGAAATTTAAGTTTTTACAAAATTGCATTATAATTCAATTTAAATATAAAATACTATATTATTATATACACATTTTAGACAAACATATTAACTCTGTTAAGAATCATTATTCGTATACAATGATATATATCATTGCATTCAAATATAACAAATCCATTGTAATAATGACCTATCCTATAAACGAGGTGCACTCCACCCCTAACTGTACAGCAAAGCGAAGTTTTTTTTTTTTATCTTTGTTCGTAGAGTACAATATATAAATATAACAACGTGCATACCTTTTTGATTTATTGTATTATTGTTATTAATATATAAATGTACATGATACATTGATACATCTTGTCTTGGTGTGAAAATGACAATTGCATTGTACAATTTATAACCCACTATATTACATTAAATGTTTAAAGATAGAATTTATTTCGTTTTTAAGGTGCCATTGAAAATTACATGTAAGCAGGATTTGTTATTCAAAACTGTCTTCATTTGGTTTTTTTTTAAATTATTATTTTTGTTCTTTGAAATTAAAGATAAAAAGAACAAAAATTAACAGCCTCTACACGTGTCTAAATAACAAACAAACGAGAGCCTCTTAAAAAGTAACTTACTTCATCAATAAAATATAAGTATGTTATAAGTATGTATATGTTCTTTGAACTTGAATGCGAAAACTACAGCTCATAATTATATTGTTAAAGAAATCATTAAAAACAATAATTACACGTCCTTCGTCATTATATTGCACAAAAGAAAAACATTGGTTTGGTTAGGTACCAATCATAAATCATTACGTACCCCGGTATCCGACCACCCAATAATGTTGTTTAGAATAATTTATTACTTATCATAAATTGTGCACACCGTTTGGTTCATGAATAGTTAAAATTAAAACTGCTCTCATTATTATATATGCTATTGGAACGTTTTGTGCATAAATCGTGTACAATACGGGAAATACACATCATGACGTCGAATCGATGCGGTTCGTGTTCACTATCGTTGTACCTATCTCAGATAAGTTAAAATATTAGTGCACGGTTTGTATTATTTTTATCGCTGATATAAATTGTTTCGATAAATCATTTGGGTGATTTTCTGTATTTAAACTTTAATATCGTGCATTTTTTTGGTCGTTCGAAGGGTGGTCGGACAAAAACACTTGTCATTATTATATATGACGAGTGAAAAATATACACCATCGTGTATCTACTTATATTTACGAGTTAGTCAATCGTTCAATAATTGTATATATATGCGCTAATCGTATCTGTATACGCATAGGTGTACCATATTATATATTATACAGTCGTATATTCCAAGAGGAAGGCCTAGAAAGCGATGGATGGATGAAAAAGGAAGGACTTACAAAACACTTGAAGTGACACATTGGAGATCATGATTATTGAAGAACGGTGACGTTGGTGACCAAAATTCTTAAAGAGTTGTAAAGCCAAGAAGAAGAAGAATAGTCGTATAACGTTTGAAACATGCACATATATTATCAAGAACCGAAACGTTTCAAAACGATTTGTTCGTTGTAAATTTTATAGTAATATAATATGATAAGCGTAGGTATTATTATGTTACAGCATATAGGTTCTTAACTGGTGATCCATGAACCCCTTGGGGATCCACTGTATGACTTTAAATTAAATAATGTACCTAATAATGTGTTAACTCTTAGTATTTTCATAAAAAATAATTAATATAAAAATTGTTTATATTTTTTTTTTGTTCGGGGGTCCGTGATTATACTTTATACTTCAAAAGGGGTCCATGATCCAGAAAAGGTTAAGAACTTATGTGTTATTACAGCGACACGTATTGTTTACTGTAACCGAAATGACGTTGTGGGTCGAAGGATAATCAGGCCTATATAAATGTATCTACTTTTTCTATACTCGTGCGATTTCTTTCCGACAGCGCACTGCACGCTGTTTGTATACACGGACGTATCGCACGTGTTGTACTGTGCGGTGAGAGAGCCGACTCGTCAAAAATCGACCGATCGACCGACCAGCGACGGCGTTTTCCGTGTAATTGGATCGTAAAATACGACGACCCGGGCGGTGTTCGTGTGCTGAATTTTACTTTTACTGCGCTCACGTTTCATAATGGAATTCCATTGATGTATTATAAAATTCGTCCGTGCGATGACCGTGGACCGTGGGCCAGCTGAGCTGACAGGAAACACCGACGGTAAAAAACTATACGAGAAAAACCGGGGATGAAAAAATAAAAATACGTTTGAGAGCGGAATTGAAGGGGGGAAAAAAAAGAATATTCGTTGGCGATGCCGCGACCGTGTAATAGAGACCGGCGTGTATACTATAATAATATACGCGGCGTTACGTGATTACCGTGACTAAAGTTCGGAGTTAACAATAATAATAATAATAATAATAATAATAATAATAATAATAATATCCGTGGGCGCGAGCGACCTTGCCCGATATAATAATAATAATAATACGTAAAACGATGTATTTTTCTTCTTTGGATCGTGTACCTATAAAATATTATGACGTATATACGCGCGAGTGAAAGTGACATCAACGACGAAAATAATAACAATAATACATGGAAACGTACATCTAGGTATTGTCGCGTAGGTGTATTATACTCGTATTATGGGCGTTGCACAAATGCATAACGTCGCAGGTGGTGATGCATTTGCGCGTAATGATAACCGGAAGGATGCACTCGCAGCGTCTTTTAGCATGTGGATTTCCTCCTTCTCATTTCCGTTAAATGTTACAGGTAGGTACCCTATGTATACCTATCGGATTGAATGGGGCTGCATCCGGATTTTTTTTTTCACTTACGTTTTGTGGCTTTTTTTTCATTTCATAATATGCCTGTTTTAATTGACAATGCGGTCGTTAAAACGTCACCGCCGCCGCCGGCCATTTGCGTGCAAATTTTTTTTCTCTTTCTGCTCTTGCGAAATAATTATTGATCTCCGGCAACGCGTGACCGCGCAATACGTCGCCACCATTCAACCGTCCGCGGGTGCAGTGTTGCATCCGTGTGTATAATATTATAATGACACCGCGGTATATTCATGCGACATTTTAACACGTGTGAGCATATACGTACAAAATGTGCAATCGTCCGTAATGCAAATACGCGACCGCAGACGTCGACAAGGTCGCGAAATCGTGTTAAAAAAAACCCCATCATATCCATCTCGTTCTTGTGTACGTCGCACTAATCGTTTATATTTTCCGTCGACGCAGTCTCCGTTCATCTGTTTCGTGTAAAACCGCTATGTGTGAGTAGGAAAAATGAATTTTCTTGCAAGTCGTATATTTAATATAATAGTAGATATACGTTTCATCTGTGTAAGTATACAGAACATATTTTATTCGGTCCACTATACATCATCGGTGAACACAACAATCACAGTTTTATATTCCAAAGTAGGCACAGAAATACTTGAAAATCACGTGATATGTGCTTACCATCTGCCCACCCGTCCAAGTACCGAAGGCCTTTCGTGACAAGTCAACCGGCATGTGTGGTGAAATGTATTTCTATTTTCGGCACAGCACACAGACAGCGTAACAGTGTAGTACACAGTAACATTTTCTCGGGGGGGGGGGTCCTGAAAAATTATATGTATTTCTAGCGTAGATTTTATTAAAATAAAACTAAATATATATATATATGATTACACCGTATTCGTAGACTCTTTTGCTCTGTGACAGCATCGGACCGACACTTTTTTATTCGCGCAGTGCCCCACGATGCGCGACGCCGCGTTGCGAGATTTTCCGTCTTGCGGCGGTACAAAAGTAAATTTACAATACTTATGGGTAGCTTTTTCGAAACGATGATATGACAAATCTTTACATGTTTGGTACACTATTCGGTGTTCACATTTGACATTTCGACGTAGATTGCGTGCAGTATAATGAATGAAAAATTAAAAAATCACAACGGATTTGTTGTGTATACGCGAATAATACATAACATAATATTATATTATAATAACACGTTTCCGAAAATCGTATAATGATACCGATCTTTTGGTTTGTCCCAACCGAATTTGCTATTAGGTATCCTTCGCGCCGCTTAATCGCATGATAGTAACATTTTATAACATGCGCAGGATGCCAGTATCTATATATGGCATTTGTTATAATGTACATATGCGCAGTTATACACGTACATGCAGCTTATAACCAGCAATACGTTTTCTTTTGACCGTGTCCGTTGCGTGTTTATTATATCAGAAGTTACCTATCACTGTATATTTCTTCCATTTTTCATGTTGCCAAATGTTATCATTATAATGTTACGTTTTTTTTCCTTTTTCTTCTAATTGGCTGATTTTTTACCCATTATTATTTCTATTATTTTCGCAAGACATTGAATATAACGCACGTCGCGATCCAATGCCGATAATATATAACGCGCGCATAATGTTATGTGTATATTAAATTTAACAACGCCCGTCTGTTATGCTTGCAACGTATATACTGCTCATACCTATATAATGTATGTGTATTTTAATATGCCGACAGTTGGAGTATACGCGCGATGATTAATTATTTGAATACGTTAACATTTCATATATAATATATTATCAGCCGTTCCTATCGACGCCGTTGTAAGGAAGCCGAATTTGATTGAGATTAAGCCCTTTTAACTTATTATGATGTCTATACGTTCGCATTCGAAGGTCAGCGAGTCCTTGGGCTTTACATTTTGCGCGAGTAAAAGTAATAATATTAGTTCGATATTACGTATATTATCGTGCGTATGTATTTTAGTTATTCAACGAATATTATGTGCTGTATCACTATTCGGCTACAATGCGTTCAGTTTATCATTTCCCCAATAAAACAACGAAAATTACGGAAATCTTTATTATTTTAATTTCACAACGATTTTTTAAACTATACGATAATTAACGGACGGACGGACGGCCGGTAATTTGAATGATAATTAAATTTAATATTCCACTACATACTATACACGGAAAACTCAATGTTATTGGTTAGATACGTCCAAGTACAGTATAATTAACGTAATAAAACACCATGTTTAATTTTATTTCGGTTTCAATATGGAGCGTTTAATTTCCGTACTAATTTAAAATGTACAGAACTGAGCTCCATATTGCATTTTAATATGTTATTTTAATTTTTTGTACAACACAGTATTATGCTTTATTGTCTTTTCAGGTTTATTTAAAAAGTATGTAATTGTAATATTATATACGTTTCGTACAAAAAGTGTTTCATTGCGTGTTTAATAAATAATTGCTCTCTATACAATATTTGTATGTATAATATAGTCAATGGATTTTGTTTATTTAAATTGTAATGCAAATATATATGTTTATTTCTTTGCTCCAAAACAATAATGTGTTAATCTTAATATACATTACAATGCGCAGCTGTTTTTTATTTTATCTTGATCATATTTAACAGTTTTAGTTATATCGGTTTAGCACAATGTTTTTATCGTAGGTACCATATTTTCTTGATCAATATTTCCATTTTCGTCATAGTTTTTATTTCGATCACGTCGATGTACGAGAATATGTATATCTATTTAATACAAGTGGACTCCTGAGCGGAGAAATGTCATCTAAAATTGCTGCGAAACCGAAGAAACAACATTTCACGAGCATGGGTAATCTGATCTAGTATGTATAATGTATACTATTATAGTGTACGGCAGTTCGTGCGGGCTCAGTCGATTTCCCTGTGAACTAATGTAACACGTGTGGGAAAGCACAGGAGCGCTAATAGCATAATATTGTCCTCGTTGCGTGCCCGCATATTCGAGTTGGTGCATACGATATGCGTACATGTATGACAAATCATTGTTACTACCTATTCATTGCGCGGTTTTCATCACCGCGATAATATTTTCTCAGCGTTCGTCTATCAGTAGGTAATATTTTGTTAGTATGGTGATTTTTGCGACACAAGTCTTCCGAATCGTCTGATGATTATTTTCAATGACCGTGCCATTAAAATATAATAACGTGTAGAAAACAACTCGAGTCGGTTGTGTTACGAAAGCTTTGCCGCCCGTCCCGGCCAAGGTGTCGCCGATGCGAACCTTGCAGCCGTTAGATCGTTAGGAGAACGCGCGCGTTAATGAGTATGGTAAATATGCATAATCGATTAGATGAGCGGTAACAATGGCAGAGAAATAATAGACAATACGCATTCGTTAGAGTGACGAAAAAAAAATCATAATAATATTATATGCATATAATCTTGCGTCTTTTCAAAAATATCAACAATTACGGTTAATTAACGCCCTGTTGCGTCACGGACAATATAATATAATACGCATAATAATATGATATTCGCAAGAGATGACTACACGACGCGGCATCTGCGACGGAAATATGAGCTGACACTAATATAGTACATAGGTACGTTGATGATTTCACTCTCCATGCTCTCTGCCTGTTTCACACTGAAGCCTACTGTACGTCGTCGGATCAACTCTCCGCCCGGCAAATCCGGTCGTCATTCACACAGTGGGATATTCGATTTCCTCCTATGGAACGTTCGGTGCACTAAATTATATTTTACTATACAATACGTTATAATGTGTGTTTGATGCCATATAAAATAAATACATCGGTGTACGTACACTGCATATATAGTGTACATAGTGGTGCGTTCTACATATCCATTCCGCAGGTGGATGTTACGGTCTGTCAGACAGTTCTAATGGACGTAATGTACGCGTGCACTCCAGCAGGGGGGCCCACTCATGAGCGTGACGTCACTTCCGACACAAACGTAGATCCGGCTTTTCGCGAATCGGCCGTTCGGAATTTCTGGCTTTGTTTTACGTAATTGTAAAACATATTATCATATTATTCAATACTCTATACGGTGCAAGTCGGGTTCAGAGAACTCGCGCACAGTCAAACTGTTGTAGCCGAATACAATATTATAATATATCATGGTCTCCATAAAAAGTTGTTGCTTTCTTCTTCTTCTTCTTTTTATTTTATTGATTTATCTATTTATAATATTTCGGACAAACAGTATAAATAAGTTATACAATATATAACATAAAAAAATAATAGTAATAATAAAATATATGAAACAATGATGGTAGAATATCAAATTTAAAATTTCATCAATTATTTATCCGAAACCTATTCATATACAACGATACTTAAATTCGCTAACAAAATTAAAGTCAAAATAGCAACACTTTTGCATTCTCTTAGCATACAACGACTTAGGGGCTCGTTAAAATTGTATGATTGAGAGTGAAAAGATACATGAAAAGTAGTCGTGAAACGAGAATTAAAGACTGGAACACGTCAACTTACTTTTTCGGGTATTTCAGGACAACATACCTTATTATTTAATAATTCACACACGAATGATACATCATATTAAATTTAACCACATCGAGATTTTAATCTTGTTATTATTTTAACTGTCATCCATTCATTATTACCATTATTATCGGTGTTCCTTTTTTTTTTTTAATCTAGCACCTGTGTTTTCATTTGCAATATGATTTAAACAAGATTAACATAAAAACGAGCAAAGTTTTATCGAATAAAATCCTACATAATTCACATCTACGTACGGATGATGTACACTACGAAACGGGGAGACAGCTAGTAATCTTCAGTTGGGATTTTGTTGCCCATAAAGCATATCAATCTTAGTCTCTCGAGAAAACTATATACGCCATACATTTAGTCAGTTTCTCGTTAGTCACGCTGTGATATTATATACATAGTGTACATGTATAGAAAATCCTATATCCTCAACTGTCAACGGTGCATCCCACCGCACAGCGTTTCGATTTAAAAAAAAAAAACTTGAATGTATATATATATGTATCCCATCTTTGAAAGCCACTTTGTTGAAATACATACAAATAGGTGCGTGTTATATCACAGTATAATTTATGGAAATTGTACGATACGCAGATTGTGCGTCTTGTGAAATCTTCAGTAATCGCTGCACGGTTAATAAAGTTCAAACGAGTGCGCCATCTATTATAAATGCGATGTATATGCGATGCGCCGAAATTATAAAATTTGTAAATTATAATTTGCCTTTTCGTCCGTATAGCAGTTATCATACTTATCGCACGATTTATCTAATTTCTTTTTTTTAAGTATTCTTACGCCGCTAATCCGCATATAACAGTTCTTATATAAGAACCGTGCTATTAGCTGACTTACAAGCTGTATAGATAATATTCGTTTTATAGCGATTTACACACGGTTGGACGGTAAAACCGAACGGAACTGTATGATATATACATAAAAAGTCAATACGCGATTGAATTGAACAAAAGAGAGTCTATCCTAAGAGAGACCGTCCAGATTACGCCCGAGTAAAATGCTTTTGTGACGAGTGACTTCAGATGAAAAAAAATGGTCGATTAATTCAAATCGTATTCAGTGTCGCGTGTTAAATTTATCGAGAAGTTCATCGGAACACCTTACTGCACATTACATTAAAATACGAAAAAATGCAAACAGTTTTCTAACGACATTCCAGGGTGAATATAAAATAAATTGCTTTAGATTTTAAAATTCGAATCACCATGTATTATCACGCGTGAATTTTTACTCGCTCGTTTTGATATGATTATGCGGATTATAATATTACATATAGATTTGAATCGTCGACGAAAATAACATCGAACATGCAAAGACCCCGTAGAGCGTTCGTGGACGAGATCGCGGATCTATATCATTGTTGGGTGGTTATAAGGGACGTGATAAAAGGTGATGTCGGTGAGTGAGTTGGGTAAAATGTGATGACTACTTGTGTGAAAACATAAAAACAAAAAAAAAAAATAAAAATAAAAATAAAACGAAGAAAACTCACCCGACCGAAGTGTACACACGGATTGTTTATCTCCGCGAACCGCGGTATGATATATTTTAATATTACTGTTTCATTCGATCGCGGTCTCGTTCGGTGCAAATAATGTACAGCTGCAGGCAGGCCGCCACTACTCTCGGGTACGTCAACGCGACGATTGTACGGTTTATTATTGTTATTGCGAACGAACGTGTTTTCGGGTACGCGACGAGTCGGCAGCGGCGGAACACGAATGTGACACTGCAGGCGCGTATGATGATGGTGCAGTGTGCGGACGACGCGATAGAACTGCACGCTAACGCGCCAGGTGAAGTGACGAGTGCGTGTGTGCCGAGTGCAACAACAACTACCGCGCGTATGTCTACTGTGTATACAACGTAATATTATATGTCGTCGTCCACCGGAACGTCACCGCCGCCGCCGCCGTGGTCCCAAGGTCTGCGCGGGCAGGAGTAGGAGTAGGAAGGACCGTGGAAGGGCTATATGGTGCATACACAGCCGACCAGGAAAATCAACTGGTTCGTTTTGAGCTCCACGGGGTCGTGGAATGATGATCCAGCGAAAGGGTCGAAAACCGACCGTAGGAAAAATCCCTTTGCGGTCGGTCGCGCTACGATCACTATATAGATACGTCTTCGCACGCGCATAAACTGTGCGCATAGTAATGCGCGACTTTCGTCCACACAACGTCTTAAAACATATTGTAATATTTATTTTGTATATATTTATTCTGTATAGATTTGCTTTTATTTTATTAAACTATAAACACTATTATTGTACTATATAAACATAGTCAAATTCCTCTTATGTACCAAAACCCCATCAGTACTATTAAATATCATAGGTAGACATTTGATTGCATTTTTAGGGGGCTATAATAATCCAATAGAAAATGATAATTATAAAATCAACGAATAATATTTCATATAAAGTTTCAGTCTTGGGGTGCTATTAAAATATTTAGGGGGCTAAGTCCCCCAAAGTTCCCCCCCTCGATGTCCGCATATGACTTAATTGCTATATGTATACTACTATTGTTTAAACTATATACTAAGTACTAAAATACTACCGTGAAAACTTGCCGCAGACACTATGCACCTTCCACCTCACCACTTTTGACCACCTACGAAGGTGCAAGCTCACATCGTGCGGACGTCGTGAGCAAATAATATATATAGGCGTGGACATGTATACGGATTGTATTTACACGATTTCAGCGTGACGAGATAGGATGTATTTGTACGGGATTTTAGCGATTTCAAACGTTTTCTAACGCTACGTCTTGAAGAATATCAACACAAATGGTTAATCGATTGCAAATGTACCTATTCGAACCGTGCGTTGTGCCGCACTCATACGTGCTTCAATCTGTATTACACGTACGTATCATAACAGTAATAATAATAATGATATAATAATCATAATGTTACAACATCCGCTCTAGTAAAACCTGCAGATATACGCGCGTCTACAATGGAGTCGGAACTTTTCCTCGCACGCGCACTTGATTTGCCACCCCTCGTATGTTTTTCACGTGCCCTCCAACTATAATATAGCTGTGCGTGTAACAAGCACACACATTTCGAAATGAGAAGGGACGCACGTTCGTATGACGCATATACGAGTATATTATAATATATATGTAAAACGGTAAAAAATCTCCCCCGGAAACGCCTGTATAGTGCTATACCCCATCGACGTATAATATATTATTATATAGTATGTTGTGCGTCGCCGTAGTTGTCGTTTCCGTTGTCAATAATAATAATAATAATAATATAACGTACATGCCACCTACTCGTCGCGCACGTGTTCGTATTCACGGAATGTGGTATATGTGTATAATGTAAGTACAATAAACGTGTAACTAACGTAATAACGATGTTTACAACTGCAGCTTTTCCAGCCGCCGCAGCTCACAGAAGGGCCCCCTTCCGCGGTGTTATGTTTGTTCCGGTCGGATGACCGCGTGCGCCAGCTGCGCCAGTTTACTTTTCGTACCGGTTGTCTAAACGTATGTGAGTGCATTATTATTGTGGTGCACCGGTGCTGTTCAATATGTTTAATAATAATGTTAACGGCTGTCGTCAAGCATCCGCTTGCGCTTGTTAATATATAAACTCACAACTTTAATATTATATTATAATCAGTAATGTTCCCGTCAATTTTGTCGAGAGAATACTTCGCGCTGACGAATCCCTCATATATTAATTTTTATGAGAAACACGGTGATAGTAGAGGGTGTAAATATAGATATATAAATAGATATTAACAAGAAAACTTAAGTAGTGATGAGTTGATCGTCTGAAGTAAAAAATTAAAATCCATTTCAAAATTTATTCAAACGACTGTTGTTAAATCAATTGCCATATTAGTTTTTTTATATTTCTTCGGGGACTGCTTAAAAGTATGCGCAGTATACCCGTGAATTTTCAAAATAAAGTTGAGATTATTCGACGTATATATGTAGTTACACCCTATGATAATACCACTGATTATAATATTACTCTGCTACTACATCGATGATGCACCTATATTATTGTTATCCATTGAAAACTCGTAATTCTACCATCACGGAATTTTATTGCGGGATCTTCTTCCTTTCTTAGCTTACCGGTCCATTATAATAATAAGGACCATATTGCTACGCCTTCTTCATAAGGTCTCTCTCATCCATTTCTGTTATACGTCAACTCAAATGTTACATTCTGGTCCATCTATATAATATAGATGTCGTCGTAAAATAATCCCATACTAATATACTATATGACTGTATACATCATTAATAGAATAATTTGACTATTGTTAATATTCCGAGCAGGTTTTCGTATCCTCCGGTCGTGTATGTATACTGTTTCGCCGAGAGCGGTTGGATATATATATAATGTAAGAAACGCATCGCGAAAGTTGTACACGCAGCGCACGAACTACAAGAAACTTGACATAGACGCGCGATGCGTAAGACAGGCGTATTTCTCTTTGGCAGTTTAGCCGAGAGCGCAAGGGAAAAGCTTAATATACAGTATGTTAATAATTTCGCCCGGCGAACAATGAGACTATATGTTTTCGGTTTAAAATAATAACGAGACTTGGTATGTTTTCACGAGTCGACAAGATTATTTCCACCGTATATAGTATATATAATATGACGACCGGATATATATCATGGCGTGTTTTTCCTAAAGGTAAAGGGTGTATCTACCCGGTACCCCTATCCTATTGTTACGAAGCGTATATATTTGTTAATAATAACGTAGTTCAATTCAGATAAATAAAATAATAATAACATAATATTTACTTCAGTTACATTCGCATAACGATTATTATATAGGAAAAAAACGTAAGTATACGAAAAAATAGGAGCACAAGCAAGGCGGGATATTTACCCTAAGTCCACCGCAGCAATGATTGCATGTGGTACAGAATAATTTGTTTTAGATACACGGCGGCGTATGCGATAATGAAACGAACACAGTTTTCCGATACGTAAACAATTATAATTTAGTTTTCAGCTCGGAATTTTATCGCTTATGTATAGAGCTTATGCAGCGGTGTTTCGACTTCTTTTGTCGCGATATACCTCTATCGACGCATCATTCCGACAGATTTAACAATATAATAGTAACACAATCGTGTTCTCGTTCCAACAGTGGAATTCGGGTGGAATTCAATTCATTGTAACTTGTAAGCGTATACGAATGTAAACTATAAATTATTTTACTTTCCTGTTCGCTTGAGCGAAGGTTACAGAATAATATTCTAACAGTGTATAATATAGAGTGGCATGTCGATTTAATTATGGAAAATTCTGTTCAGCGTTTATGGAGCATGCAATACATTTTAACAATATTTATACACACTCGGTGGTGTCGAGTTCGTACAATAAATCGACGTTGGGCGAGTATTAAAATTATAATATGATAGTGATATAAATACATGATCGCGCTTACATTAACAAAATAATAGTAATGAATCGATAGATTTTTAATTTCTGTTTAAACACAAAATGTCCAGTAGATATCGTGAACGATGACCTGTACAACTTTTGGGTTCCATCACGGTTCAGATAACATTTATATAAACTTTTCATCAGTGGGATTATCTGCAGGGAACGGAATAAATATTGTACTTTTTCCAGTGGATTTTTTTTTAACTTTACGTAACATTTATCCGTGCTGAAATGTGATTTATATGTATATATACATATACGTACACTTTGACGGGGGAGAAAAAAACTGCCGTGTATTCCCATTTGTATCAAAATCGTATTCAGCGATTTCCAGCCGTATATTATAACGTGTTCGAATGTCAGTGATGTGAAAAAATGCGTTTTTCAGACAAAATTTTACACATGTATTGGCATGGATTTGCGGCCAATGATTGCCCAATGTCATCTATGTACAATTTGGATTCGCTGTGTTGTAGTTTACGAAAATAAATAATTTTTCTCCGAAAACGTATTAAAAAAACATGTAGGTAGTTGAAATAACAATAATATTCTATCGCGGTTGATAAATGAAATAATTTTACTTTGTTGTCAAATTATTATTTAAAACATAATATATAAGGTATGTGATGGTATAACTATACTGTCGACATGTTGTTGTTAATATAATAAACTATCTCCCATTAAAAACGGGAAACAAATGGAAATAATTCAGAACCTGTTTTAAATGAAAATTGACCGTGTATAATTCCGAGAAACATTGTTTAATTTTAACGTTATTAAAAACATTATTATTAATGTTTAGCGCTAACAGAGTAGTTAGTTTTAGTTAGTTATAATTTAGCTCGCGAAAAACATGGCGAATATGAATGTGTTTCACTTTTTCAGTGAAAATGTTTAATAGACGGATACACGCGCCGCATATTAGTATAATAATAAAATGTAAATAAAAAAATAAAATGAAATTTTTTTTTTAATTATTTCGCAATAATATTTTGTATTTATTTCCTTTCATACTGTGGACAATATAATACACTCGTATATACGAACGTACTATATACATAGATTCGACTATACATACTGTATAGAATCTTGGCAGTGATATAATAAATAATGTGTTAGAATATGAAAAAATAATAAAATGATAATTTCGCGGCTGTCGAGTGAAAAAAGTTTTGTTTCCTTCCGTCTCGTGCCCCCCCCCCCGTCCCATCCACACACACACACACACACACACACACACACACACACACACATCTCTCGCACCTGATAATTATTTAAATTAGTGCGTATACGCACGTATTTGCGCTCGATTGCATAAAACATTATTCTTTTGTCGTCAACGTCAGCTCCACACCATCATACGATTCGCATACATTCGATCACGGTTTACGGTGGTTGCACTATACCAGAGCTCGTCTCTCTTTTTTCCTGTCGCAAGTTTTCCATCCCGTCATCATCGCGTGTACACGGGGAATAATAATATTATTTAACATTATGCACAGTCCGTGTTGCACACGCGATAACCGTAAACGTGCATAAAAGACATTATTTCAGATGCACTATGCCATCGCGCGCCATTGCAATAATAATAACAATATGTATTATTTATATTATTGTTCACGAAACTGCATTAAACATGCTCGTCGTCGTGTGCATTGTCCGGAAGCCGTTGAAACGTCCGTTTGGCGGTGCGCGTTTTATACGTAGCACGTATATAGTTCACGCGCTTATAGTATAGTAACAATATATAGTCATGACGCGAGAATATCGCGACCGTTCGGATTAATGTAGAGGCGCGTGAACCGAACGTAAATGGTATGTTAGAAGTTAGATGGTCAACGGAATTATCGCACCTCGCGTTTCTCCCCGACACCGAGGTGACGACGGCGAATAATATAAGAATATTATCATAGGCGTGTCCAGACTTTAGTGGCCGGGGAGACACAAAATATTTTTAAATCAGCAATACCTTCTGTTTTTTAGTTATAAACATTTTTTATAGACGTATAAGATATTTTTAAAACATAAGTTACGACGACATTTTTATTGTTTTTAAAAAACAAATCATTTTTTATAAATAATAAAATGTATGGATCTTGTGACCTTTTTTTCTAATGACATGATTTTTTGTTGGGCACAATCCGCCGGGGGGCCGGTGCTCACGCGGCCACCCCCGTAAACACGCCTATGAATATTATACTAACAACAATGTCACATGTTAATACGGCAAAGCATTATTCTTATGCAAAGTTCTATTTACGACGGACCGATTTGTACGGAAGTTGAGTTTTTGTTTTTATTTTATTTTCGTTTTGACGAAAGCGTTCTCGTAAATATAATCTTAGAGTTATCAGCTATAGTAGCGTAATCAGGATTCTTTCAAGAGAGTAACTCGCCCTTGTATGTGGCGTATAGATTCTTTCGATTTGTTCTCAAAAAGTTAATGATTATAAAATATTAAATGTCTTTATCTATTTTATATTTATTATCTTGTTAAAACCTACTCATCGTAATGCATTTACGCATTGAAGTATGACAAATTTTAAATTGTAGAATCTACTTGTCTTTTTTCTTTGTGTTAACTCATTTATAATGTCATTTGTATAGGAAAGTAACTGCAATTTTTCAGTGAAAATTGTTGTAAATTAGAAAAAATAGGATATTTTTCCCAATGGTCACATTCAATGAAATTTCCCTTAAATTTGGTTCAAGAGGGTTTGTCCGAAAACTTAAAACACCCCCCTTGTTTGCGCCACTGCATCTCATTCAGTGCGTTCATTTTTAGATTATTATTTTTAAATAATGTGCTACGTAAAGACATAAAACACACATTAATTACAGAAGCGGTATTATTCTGTTGTGCTCGTTTTTGAATATTTTCCGAAAAACGTGCCGCAATTTTTTAGCTTATTTTCTGAAAAGTGTGCTGTTCTTTGCAAAGGGCAACGGCCGTAAAATTTTTATTGTAGCATCATTATATATGTTCCGTGTACTCATGCCCCATATCCGTGTGCTCTCGCCGAGTCTGTGTCGGCCTCGTCGTGATTGCAGACCACCAAAACGACCCAGTCACGGTCGAAATAATCTACAGCCTATATATTATACAATATTTCAGGATGATTCAAAAAATGTAATAACTTTTGTTCTGTCCATTAATTTTAACATTTTTGTTTTTTTAATTAATATTAGTATTGCGTTACAATAAAAGTGTATTAAAATATATTTTATACTTTTAAAATTAAATTCTAATTTTAACATTAAAAACAAATATTAAAATAGCGATTTTGTTAACCGGATTTTTTAAACTTTATGAAAATTTAAACTTTATCACAGATAGATGTATAAAAATAATATAATCAATGATTTAATAATTAAAATGATTGTATAATTATGCGGTTTATCAAGATTAGATAAGGTTCAATCTTAATCAACGGTCATATGCAATATAATGAAATAAAATTATTTGACACATAATTATATTTCTTAACTTTTTTATAGACTTAAAAAAAATCATACCTAATTATTAGTTATATGTTACAACATTTTTCCAAAAAAATGAAATGGCTTTTTATTTATTTGTTTATTTTTAACAGGAACAAAATTTAAAATTTGAAAATTTGAGTTTCGAAGATAAAAAATACATTTTAATACATTTTTAATATAGCACAGTACAGTATAATTTATCGAAAAATAAGAGAAAATTAATGAATATAACAAAAGTGATAGCATTTGTCGAATCATCCTGAGACACCCTGTATTATTGTTCCACACGCGCGTTGTATTTTGATATAAGGACGAACGCTGTATGCTCGGCATTCATATCTGCTGCTCTGTTTCGATTTGTTTTCCGTTCATTTGTTTGTTTTTTGTACATATGTATATTGACCATTTTGGACGAAATCATATAAATTATATTGTAATATACGTTCGCGCGCGTATAAATATATATATACAAAGGAAGTGCACAATAACACGGTTTCGGTCGTGTCCCATATATTCGTTGGTTCGTTCGTGAATTCATCACGCATGAGACGATTTGTACCATTCGATAAGCTTAAAATATGGTATAGCGTAGTACTGCATAGTAGGTTAGGTGTATTATAATACGTGTTCGACGACGATCCTGTATCCTGCTGCGGCGACGGTGTGGCGTGTCGGAGAACGCGTTAAATCTCGACACGGAAAGTCCGTTCCGGAATAAACTTTATGCAATACAACGTCAAAAAAATGGTGGTATAAATATAGACACTGCTGCCGCTGGCTGAATTGTGTATTGTGCGTAGTATTATTTTTTTATTTCCGCCAATTATAATAAACCTATAAAGTCCTTTTTTTTTCGAGTTTATATATTATAAAAGTACACAAAAAAATAAAACGCTATTGTTTTATCGTAATTATTATAACGTGTATTTAGTTGTTCAAATCATTTTCATTTTACGTAACAATATTTTCATTAAACTACAACAGCAATAATTCGCAGACAATATAGGAAACGTATACATCGCGTATTGAATATTATTATTGAGGATGAAGGTTCTCGCTATTTTTACATTCGATATATTATATTGCTCCGAGTATAGATTGGTATTTGGTATAATTGCATTTGGTACTATTGCTGCACGGATGATTATTTCTTGGGAAACTCGTGTGCCATCTAAATAATAATATATTTACACAATATATAGTGATAATATTACTGTACACACATGCACCTACGTGTATAATATTTTTTCTGTTTTTTTGTAATTTAGTTTTTCCCAATTCTTCTCGATATTTAGATAGGTAAACTGTTACAGTTAATGGTGAAATTTGTGTTTATCATTACATTTTATGTAACATTTGAACAGTGCATTTGCATTGATCGAATTTGTTAGTTAAATATGAGCGAACCCACGTTCAGTGTGACTTTTCCTATAATATATATGAATATACTATTATTATTATTATTATTATTACTTGATGGTGGTATCCACGGTGCGCACGTTACGCGCGGTCTACTGAGAAATTATTTAATATTAACAAAATATCCGTGATTATTAAATTCAATTTTTATTTTTTTCTACACATAAAATACATCCTTCGCTTCATTTTGATGCACATATATGCATTACGTTGCATATACCATCATAATATTATACTTATACTTTGTAATTCTTTTGTAAAAGTAAACGGTTGGCTTACGGATAATTTTTGAATTTTGATTGATTAATATTTGCTGTGAAATAGTTATTAATATGAACGCGCACAATGTCAGTAATTTCCTAAACAGACATCATTATTATATAGGTGTGGCTGATAATCTCGCGTAATAGGTTGTCATACGGTTATTGATGATTGGATACTTGCAGAACTATTGATTTTCACATAGGTAGATATTTACAATATAAATATTATTATTATTATAATACGAAACAATTCTATATTTTGTTTGTAGTTTTCATTTTTTTATCCTATATATTATTCTTTTTATTTGCCGTGTTTCTAGTGCAATTCAGGTTTATTTATTTTTTAACCATGCACCCGACTTTTATCAAACAATTTGGGGATCAATCGCCGTTGTTTGTCCTCTGTCTTCAAGAAAATATAGTGATTTATGAATTTGATTTTACAATAAAATTACATATTTCATAACGAATTATAGTTCTATTTTATTTCTCGTTATACATGTGAATTATATTGATTACTCGTAATTTTGACAGGTTTAATAGGCAATATTGCTTTATGAATATATCACCGAAAAAACAAAAGTTAGAGTTGTGGTGTACACCATCAGGGTATTAGCGCTGTAGAGGGAGTAGAATGTAAAAACGAAAAAAAAAAAAACAGAGAATGAGACGTGTAAAATTAATTTGAAAATTATGTAAATCCTGTCGGAAAAATCGTCTCGCAAATCAACACCACTTAGTTTTATATTTTAAAATATATCATACCATCTAATTATAAGTTTTTTACATTATATTATATAGTTTATATAAGTGTACACATTTTTTTTAACACATCAGACTGTATAACAAAACTTTATACATTACGCGTGCGTTGTACCTTTTTTGAGAATACAATTACCCCGTGCCGGGTCAAATATAATTTTTTTTTATCTTTTATTGTAATTTGCGTACTTCAAAGACTGTATAACAATGAAATTTTATTGTTACACGGAGCAGATAAAGCAACAGCATTGTGCATATGTATTGTAGTAGTAGTAATACGTAGCATTAAATATAATTTAAATTTCACAACCCAAAACCGGCAAAACCACATATGTTTTTGATTATTCGAGCGAATTCGAATACATACAATTCTATATATTATATATATATATGATAAGATAATATTACGACAATGTCTTCGCATTATATTACACTTGAGTGTTGTATGTATATAAAACACCGCATTTAAATAACAAAAAGGAGACGTCTAATTCGCGATACCAAATATTTAGCATAAAAAAAAATGTAAGCACAATATGTGTGTTGTATATTATACTTATTTCAGTTTGCTTTTTAAGTCCATATTAGAAAAACATTATTAGGTTTTCAAAACGTTGTTATTATACATGTTTAAAACCTATTGTTGAAGCCCATTAAATAATAATAGCCTGTATTTATTAATAATATGATACTAATAATAATTTACTTTTGAATTGAACGCAACGAAATGCTTTGAGTTTAGTTTCGAGATCTTTGAACGCATATTTTTCTACGTTAAAACATTGTACCTATACTATGTATCGCAGCTGTGTGCACACGTATATATATATACATAATACATACACCGTGCTCTTCACAACCGGTATATTTTGTAGTTATAACATGTCGGTTTACACAACGGAAAATGAACTTTTCATTCTCCGTGTTTATTTTTTGAATCGAAGCACATATTTTATGTGTACATACATTGTACGACATAAACAAATAAAAATATGTTAATATTAGAAAGGGGAAAAAAAATTTTTTTTTGCATTGTAATAAGCATGTTTTTGAGCATTACGAGCACAATACGCGCACAATATATGTGTGTAAACATGATTTAATTAAAATTGAACCGGTATATGTATTGTATGTATTATTGTTATTATCGTCGTTACGAAAATGAGAAGATAATACGTGTACACACATAGGATAATATTATGGCCAAATTGCGTGCTCCACATGGTTATAACCCTTACTTCAAGACAAGTGTGTGTACAGGGTAGGTATATGGTGGTCCCCACCGATGAAAATACTCATGTTAATATTAGTTTTTTGTTTTATGTTTTAGAACAGTTTAATTGAAAGGGGCCGCATAAAATCTTGCATCATAGTCAATTTTCTATTATCATCCCGACTGGGAAAAATAAATTTTGAATTTTTCATTGCAATACAATTATTATAGTAATCTATGTACAAGTTGTGGTACAAGTTGATAATATGAACATTTCAATGTATATCGTACTTCGAAAGTCGAATGATTGGTTTCTTAATTTAAAGCAAATATAAGTTATTATAGGAGAGATGATAAGCGTATCCGCCGTTATTACTGATTAATTAATAAATTTAAGCACAGGTATCAGATTTAACGTTTTAAGATAAACTATCTTAGTGTATAATATATTAAGGCATTTATAATGGCTACACTAATATAGTTGCATGTTACAACGCATTATCGTCGTATTAATGAACGTTTCTGCCGTGCAACTAATCATCTATAATGTATACTAATTTGTTACAATAGCCAATATACATACGTTATATAATTACCGGTAACGTTTACCCTTTCTTAAAAACTTATGTTTACTTTGATTATGAAACCAATTACTCGATTTTCGAGTGCGATACACTGAAATATTCATTATAATAACTTGTACCTCAGCTGCATTGTACATCAGATTTACCTAGTAATTTCATAGAATAAAATTTATTCGTCTCGGTCGGTTAAAGATGATGTGAATACAAATTCTAGAACCAATTATGCGTATTTATTACGGCCCACTTCTGTTAAACCGTGCTAAAACGAAAAAAAAATTAATATCTGAAGCGTGTTATTCGCACATAGTCACCCTGTGTGTATATTATGTATATGCAGTACAAACGTATGTTTGCAGAAATCGTTCATGTGTAAATTTTGCGATTTGCCTTGTAGTGTTATATAGTTCCCGGAACAAAACTTACGTGGTTGTTGGTTTTTATCGCTAATGTTCGGGAAATATACTGCTTTAACACGATCACGGCAACTTACGCATACGTACGTATAGGAACGTGAAGTTTCTGAACGGAAGTAAGCTCGCACTGTCTAACCGTCGTTATCGTTGAAGTTTGGCCGTTCAGGGAAAAAGCCAATTTATTTTTGCTTTCTTATTGTGCGTGTGTGTGTGTGTTCACGTGCAGACGGGTGTTTTACTGCCAAGGGTTATTCCAAGTGTTTGCGACACGTGGGGAGGAAAATATCATAAAAGTCCCCATCAAATCTAATGATTTTCAAGTATATACACGCACGTTCGAGGGAGGGGGCTTAAATGGTATATATACATATTACTCGTATAAAACTGATGCACTAAAATCATTATTACATTCTTAAATAAAATACACCTCATAAATAAATTTTAACAATGTGAAAATATTTTGTAACTATATTAATCTGTTATCACAACATAATTTGTTATTTGTTATCTTTTCTTTTTACATTTAATGTACGTTAAGCTAATAACCTACGATGTTGAAGCCTTATTTCTAATAATACTAATAATAGTAAAAAAAACTGATGCGCGTATAAACAGGGCGCACTGCCGATGTGCTTTTTACCGTACAGCCCGTATCGGCAACCGCCCTGTATATAAATATATATCTAATATTGTAAAATATAAAAATAGATGCTCGTATTTAAACACATAGGTAAAGGTAATATTAAGTATATTATTATAAAAACACTCACTCGAACCGTTCGTCGAAGTTCGGCTTTTTCGTATAATCTTTACGATGACGTCGTTTGCTCGATCCCTTCGCCTTCTCCTTCACCACGAACACACCTCCGGTAGAGTACGTGCCACCCATTCCTAGGAAATAAACAAATCGATATACACAGAATTACATTTTATTACGTATAATAATATCATAATGTATTTAACGCGACTGCGGCAACCGTTCACGACCCACGCGCACTACGTATATACGGACCGCGACATATTTATCCGATTTGCGAAATTATTGATTAAATACCTTTTTCCACATAATATATATGCATAACACATATCATGATGAAATTTTTAGATCGATATCACCGAACACCCGGTGACCACCAAAGCGTTTCAACCGATTCGTTTGCGGCCTGTATACAGTATTATAGTATAAAAAATATTATTATTATATTTTCATAGTATATGTCTTTAGAATGACGTTTATGGGACGCGTATATACGATTTGAAAACTGCAGATGACAACGGCTTTTAACAATAAACAACATTAATAACCGTATAGTAAATCATCAGTAAACAATTTTCGGCAGGATTAATATGTGAAGTAAATTAAGTTTTCCTTCCGCGCGGCGCGCGGCGCATTAAATCGATAGTAAAAACTTTCTCAATTTTACTTTGTCTTCTAACGATTCTTTTCACGATTTTTATTATTGAATTCCCAAATGATGTAAAATGTTAATGTTTTTTTCTCTTTTAATGTTTTTAAACTTTTAAAAACAAAGGGTACTTTTGATATTAGAGATTTTCCGTGTCGATAAGTATCCTACTTATGTATACATAACACGACTTGTTCAGTTGGCGTTTTTTCAAACATAAATTTTTATAATGATAAATGATTTCAGTTTTTTTAAACTTTAAAAAACATCGAAGACGAATTAACTATTATTAATTTCACAGTTTTGCGTTTTTTCTTTTTTTTTCGGTAAATAAGCTCGAAAAGTTACATGTCACAGATCTGCAGTCTTATCGATTAAATACTTACAGACGACGGTATTTAGGGTTTGTTTGTAGTCACTAAAAAAATTCATGAAAAAACTACAGCAGAAAATAATCTAGAATTCGTCACGCGATGCTAAAATTATAGGTTTAATAGTTACTAAAATGTCTCCTCTGTATAATTCGATTTTAAATCGATGCTTTTAAATTTAATATATTTGATAACACATCCTTGACTCTAAAACAATAGCCACACACACCCTGAACAAAATAGTTCTCAGAGTATAATAAACATTTTTTTCCCTTATTTTCGTCCTACTATGTTATAAATTTCGTGGGTTTTTAAGTTTAGACGGAACATTTTTTATTTTCTCGAGTTTTTTACGGTCATTAATAAAGTTTGAGAGGAAATTCAGTCGTTTTACTTTTGACATGGCTGCAATATATATATATATATATATATATATATATATAAAGGGTATTTATTTAAAATTCTTGTCTCGTATTAGACAATATAAAGCCGAACAATCCTCTTATACATAAAACGTAGGTACACTATATTATATAGTGGTATCACGTTGTTTAATAATAATTCTTGTAACTAACTTACCGTTATTTATTCCGCAGAACATAAAAATTATGGTTATGGCGCTTTAGGCACGTCTTATTTTTAATTGCTAGCATTTTATCCCTTTAAAAATATACTCGTATCTTACTTTAGCCGATCGGGTGTTCTATTTAATATAAAATACAATACACACAGTGCCGTCTTAAGGAAAAATAAAATGAAAAAAAAAAGTCCATTTTCCGCATGTATATTATGCCGTTTTCCCCGCGGACCTTTGCATCATACAATATTCACGGTTTTAGAGTTAACCTTTTTTTTTTCTCACACTCGCCTTGCGCATATGAATAAATATATTTATATACATGTATATTGTGTACATATCATACAACACGTGCTATATATACACATAAATATATAGGTGAAGTGCAGCTAACACACTTACGTGAGATGATAAAACATTTGTTTGGTTAATAATGATTTTACTGCTGTACCTATGTGTGTATGTGTGTGTGTGTGTGTGTGCGTGTGTGAGATTGCTTGAAAATGATTTACGCCTTTCACGTGGTGCTCTCTGGTCTCCACTTTGTCCGAACGCTAACTATATCACTGTGCGCAGTGTGTACACGTGTATATATAATATATATCAAGTAAAATGACACGGTGCGCAAGGAAACTGTTCATAAAGCTATATTCCCGCATGGCTTATAAATTTCGTATTCTGGAAATGAATCGTATATGTTTGAGAAATCCTCTAAGCCTTCGCAAGCGAAGGGACCGAATAAATGTTTTAAGGATGTCTACGCGGCAAATCTAAACGTAGAATTCGTGATAACCGCAATATATATATATATATATATACATAAATGTATACACGTATTGTGACTTTCTGGTCAGAATGAATTTTTCATTTCCTTGAAATTGTGTTTGACATCTGACAAGAGATATTCAGTGTGTTTTATCTACAACAACTTGTGAACAACATAAATGTCCTTTTTTTCCATACACATAATATAATATTTTATATAATACGCATGTATATCGCTATAATTTATTATATTCAGTATTCGTTGAAAAGAGGAATAAATCAAACAAATACCACCTGCGCTCTTTATCGATGTGTTTATATATTATTATAATTATAGTTTTTTTTATAGTAATTAATATTGATATATATTATAGTTTTTCTTTTTCGAAAATGGCATTTACATTTTATTATTGTCGTTAGAAAATCGAAGTGTTCATAAAATATATTGTTAAAGAAAACGGGCAATATAAGGAAAACATGTCATTATTTATTCTCGGTTTTCGGTCGTTGTTATTATTTATTTATACGGACGTATATTATTATCATCAACATCATCATATTTACGCGAATAATTGCACCGTACGGGTTTCTTTTTTAATTTCGCACCTTAGAGGTATATATATATATTAGCTTGTATGCTGTCACTAATTTGTGCTCGCATAAATTGCATATCTTACGTAGAACAAGAATTTACTCTGAACCCATTAGAAATAATATAGAATACACATCACGCCTGCACTTTCTATACATCAGCTGTACCGCACCAACTCGGGCCGCCGGAGTAGGCCAACTACACCAGCACTGTGTACGCGTATTATATTATATTATAATAATTATTTGTCTCTTCTAAAACGTTATGATGTAATATATTGCGTATATAGCGGTGGTACCCATACGCAATAATAGTACATTTTGTTTCTCCACGCACCGCGGTTCTTATTTATTTAGATTTTTTTTTCTTTTCTTGAAAAATATCCGAACCTGCGATTATAGTTTCCGATCACGTCGTGCCGTCAAACCCTTCGACCGCGCGGCAGCGGCGGCGTGTTTCAAGCGCACAATCGATAAGTCGGCCGCGACCTTGCCACGGTTCGCCCGGCACGCTAATTACCGCTGTCGGGAAAAAAGTGCTACATTTTTTCATTTTTTTTTTCCGAGCTTGATATTTTACTATCAACACGCATCAAAACTAATATAATGTGCGTTGATTATATGGTATAGGCAAGTATATATATATATATATTTACACGTTTGGAAGTGCAAATAATTAAATAAAAAAAATATGTGTATAATATTTGACATTTTTTCACGTTTTTATGGGCATATACTAATTATTTTTCCTAAATATTATGCAGAAAATTATATGGCACGGCGCGATTTATATGATCCGCATGAATTTTCCCCTCCTTTAACACCCTTATATATTTTTTTCTAGGCCACATCGCACGCGCCCCTCCGCAACTGCTCTCGCACATTATCACCGTGTGTACCGGATAAGACTCTTGGGTGGTAGTTTTAATGAGAACCCGAGAAAACAAACGAACGCGCGCAATCTACTTTATATAGTCTACGGTGTGTTTGTACGCATAGTATAGGGGTACGCGATGCGTATAAAATACTATAGCACGACTGTACCCGCAGCCACGTATCGAAAAATGTAGGTATACCGTGAACAAACAACGAACCCACGTAGAAAAAAAAATTGAAAAAAATTACAATAATAATAAAATAATATAGTGTAACGCGAAACGCGCGATAGTAAAACGTAAAAGAATTTAAAAGCATATATATATATATATATATAATAATAACAACCACTCACCTTCGCACTGCGATGATAACAATGATGAAGTCCCCCGGGCTGCGTGTGAGGAATACTCTGTGCGAGAACCGAACTAATGGACGTCCGCGGAACGAATGCACTGCTCGAGATGACGTGCCTTGCACACATCGCCGTAATCGTCTGATTAAAACCGCGATTTTCGGTCTTAATTGTTAAGAAGAAGAAGAAAATAAAAACACATAATATAGGTAACGCATGTGTTTGTGTGTGTGTGTGTGTATAATTTTTCTCGCTCGCCCACTTGATAGTCCTACTGGAACGACGTGTCGGGTGTTACTTTCTTTTTGCGTTTATACTAATGACGCACCGTGTGCAGGTTTTCCGTAAACCATGGGTGTGTGTGTGTGTGAGCATGCACTTGTTACACATCTTGCATTTAATGATCACATCATATACTGCGCACAACGGCAGCCCAGATGTTTTAACGATAATATGAAATTCTCACTACGAAGTGAAAATGATCACTGTTCCGTAGTGGATCTAGTGTTAAAATTTCGTTTATCTAAGATTATATTATAGTACCTATATCGTTGTACTGCACCGTTGCCAGAAGAAACACTACGCAGCGATAGTATTATTATTATTATTATTATTATTATTATTATTATTATTATTATTATTATTATTATCTATATAGCAGGTGATGAAGATGATGATTAGGGCCCGGATTTCAATGCGAAATGCATCTTTTTTGAGTGATCATCTCAAATACATGATTCGGTTCGTATAATATAGATAGCTATTTCAAAAAGGTGAAACTTTTATTTTCGCATTTTTTTTGTTTTTTATATATAGTATTTTTCTATGTTTTTAATTTCTATAGGACATTTTTCAGCATTATTCCGTTTGTTGTTAATTATAATGCATATTTGCACATATCTCACGGCTTAACAATTTTAATTCAACTAATTCATATTATCTAATAATAATTTATTAATTTGTTTTCTTATTTTAATATTAGCATCAGGTCAATTTTCGGAATTTTAGTTTTATTTTTAGTTTTGTTTATTATAAATTACGTACCTGATCCAAAAAAAAATTCTAAAGGTCATTTTAAGGGCGTTTAGCCAATTTTTAGATCATTTTTCTTGGTTTAAAATGTTATCCTATACGGCTATTATACATATATATATTACCTTAATGATAATGATATGTGGTTTGTTAAAACAAAAAATTGACTGCTGCAAATTTCTTTGAAAAAATAAAATAAAATTGTGATTTCCTTTGGTGTGGCTCCAGCCGGTGGAGTAAATATAACATACGAACGTACATAATATTATAGGGTATATATGTATTTACCACGCGAATAGCCTTTATAAATTATGTCCGGTATTATAAGTGTCCGTGCTACGGGTCATAGGTATTAGTTATGTCTAATACAAAAAATGAATTACCTGCGGTAATTTTATAGGTTAGATTAAAAGACAAAACATTAGATTATCACTATGAGCTTTTAATATTCCGAGTTTGCGCTGAACGCGTTCACCATAATAATAACTACGAGTGCTTAAATGTGCAAGATCCCGTCTAGTATATATGGTAAATATATATATATTAGTACGTACGAACCGTTAGAATGGCCGAATGGCGTGTTCGCGGGGCTTTTTTATAAAAAAGAAAAAAACCACCCCATATCATACAATGCAAATCCCGTAACGCAAATCGTATTAAAATAATATCGGTACGAATAAATTGACCGTGTGCATTTAGAACGTTTTGAATTTTGAACTTTTCAGAGATCCACATTGAGCTAAGACGAGGATTGCCCACGATCACAGTTCCTTTGCCGTCCAGACGCGAACTGTGCCAGTTCACCATGCGGCCAGTGACGAACACGGTCGGTGACTTGACCAATATGCTGAAGACCGAGGATCAGGGTGTCGACCGCGTGGTCGTGTCAAGCTCCGACGGTGTACGCATCGCGTCTTCCAATACAATTGAATCGCTCATGGAAGAAGACTTCCGGTTGACCATCAACGATCGAATTTTCACGGTCAAAGTGCCGCCGCACAAGAAACTTACAAAGGTGCGTAGCCTAAGTAAATACCATAAAACTGCATATGTATGTAATAATCGTAACTCGCACGCAATGATAATCATATGTTAAATTCTGAACGGAGTGATGGAATCTATTGATTTTACAATGATGTGCGTTTTTTTTTTTTTGTGCCTGACGACAACTTTTTTTACAATAAAAATGCTTCGATTTGCTTATATAGCAACTTTTCTGAAAGGAAAGTGAATGTAGATGGTACTTGGATTTGTCAAAAATCCAACTTTTTCAATACTTTTTGCAAAAATCGAAAAAAACGTTAAAAAAATTACGAAAAAACGGGAAATTTTACGCAAAATCATGTTTTTACAAACTACATTTTTTTAAAATGATCTAACTCAAAAACGAAAAACCGCAACAACTTGAAATTTTCACCAAATTTTTATATTGGTGTTCTCTATACATGGTTACGTTTTCAAGGTATTTTAATATATTTTGACTTATTTTTAGACAATTTAAATTTTCGATTTTTGTAAGTTTTTTTTTTTTAAAAAACCTATAAAATTTTTTTGGCTGTCCGAAAACTCGTTAAAATGTATTAAAGGATTAAATATAAGTTACACTAATTGTAACTAAAAAATATTGGAGATGGTTTCTCTCAAATTTTTTTTATAAGCCAATAA
>JAIPRK010000101.1:17081-38900 GCA_025469195.1 Chaitophorus viminalis | reverse complement strand
GCTTACCTTCAAAAATATATAAAAAAAATTTCTACCAGACTTAAAAGAAAAAAATTTATGACTGTTTTAAGTTTAAATTTTTACGAAATTGCATTAAAATTCAATTTAAATATAAAATACTATATTATATACACATTTTAGACAAATGATATCTATAATTGCATTCAAATTTAACAAATCCATTGTAATAATGACCTATCCTATAAACGAGGTACACTCGACCCCCAACTGTACAGCAAAGCGAGGCCCACCCGTTCTTTTTTTATATTGTTTTTATCGTTGTGCAATGTACTCGAATATACGTGAATATATTTTGAATTTCATAAATACATATAATCACTTTCAATTTAACTAATAATAATGTATAATATATAATATGTTCTCCGCATAAAACGGAAACATGGAAACATTTCTTGTCGTGAAAATATTATTTAAAAATAAAACATTTTATTTATTTTTTTCTAACTTAAGTACGCACGTCACACACATGAATATGACTAGCGTGAAACATGTGTACAGATTCTGTTCAATGTGATACAACTGTCAATGAATAAAACGAAACTTCCTAAAGTGAAAAGTCTCAAAAGAGTTTATTTTCTGCAACAAACGAAACGCTATATATATATATATATATATATAACAGTGTGTATACACTCCAAAAATATTCCTCTTCTTCTTTCGTATTATAATAATTTTATTTCAAAATAAGAGCCTTTATTCAGCTAGTAACTGAAGATTTAATTTAATCTGCGTGAGATAAAATTTACTGTATTATGTGTGTACAAAATGAAATATTTCTTTTCGGATTATTCGATTAAACCGCAATACCTGTTCCGATATTAACGTAGCTGAATGAAAAATAGCTCTTAAACCTGCAATCGAATTAGCCAATAAACTGAACAGTATTAAATTTTTGCAAAACAGTATTTATTAGCTGTAAAACAGTTTTTTTTTACATCATTATGATTTAAAACAAAAAAACTTGTTGATTTTGTTTAAATAAAAATACTAGGTGTTTATTGAAATCTAAACACGTAATATTATTATCATATTCATAAATGATACGTCAATATAATTATTAATTAACAATAAATAACACGAAAGCACATTTTCATTCATATTATGTTTAATTTACACATTTGTAATACAAACTTTGTATACGGTACAATTACTGACATTATAATTATTAATTTTGTGTTTGGTATTTATTTTTACAGGAAGATATGGAACGGCTTTCTGGTGTCAGGACTCTCGTCAGTCAATTGTACGAATCGCTGAACGTCGAAGAACATCAATTAAAACAAGAAAGAGAACTTTTGGCAAAATTGGAAGAACTCAAAGTCAAATTGGAACCCCTCGAAAAGGTTTGACCGATATTTATTAATAATAGTAGTAATGCATTTTCGAGTGGCTTTTAATGTAATTAATTCGTACACATAATTGACATACCGATGAACTCGATTATACATGATGATGTGGTTGGTTTATGATTTTGAAATTAAAACGTGCAAAAACGTCTTGAAGGATCTCTTTACGTCAACGTGAAGTGTAATACTTTCGATAATTAAATCGAAATTCGCGGCATCCTGCAGAATTAAATCGAATCAGATGAACTTGTGTATATATTTAATATGAATATACTTTGTACAGTTTGATATATAGCTGTGCATATATTAAATTGAGAAGTTGATAATCAAAAAAGGCATAATAAAGAGCATTTGGCTACCCTCCAAATTTCGTTTGACGTAAATACACTAAATTGTAATCAAAGTTTAACGGAAATGTATATATTATATATAACTACAGTCCTATATGCTTTATACGAGCAGGCCGTGTACAGTAAATAATTTCTGTGATGCATGTAATATTATACCCGACAACAAATATTCTCGATATAGTTTTGTTGGTAAAACTTTAGATTAATTTATTATTAATAATTAATCGATGATTCGTTTGAATTAACAGTCGAATGTGTACAGTTATAGTTAAACACAGTTTTGTGAACAATTAGGATAATTATGTTTGAATAGCTGCCGCCTGCCAGCATAAACTTTCATCCATGATTATCAACGTCAGCTCAAAATAAATAATGAATAGTCATTTTGAGATATTAATTTATTTTGAATTTAAAACTTGATGATGACCGGATATTGTATATTATAATATATATATATATATATATATATATATATATATATATATATATAAAATGAGTGTCTTAAATTATTTTAGTTTTGAAACAAGTAATATATTTATTATGTAAAATAAACATTACATGATAAAAAAAAATTTATAGAAAATTACCAAGAGTTTAAACAATGACAATGTTTTCGAGGAATTGTCGTCGTATCTCTCCTATTACCGTCTAAATATGCGTGTAATTTTGACGACTGTACTGGAGATTTCATGAAATTTGCCATTTATACGTTTATCCCCGAACATACCACAGTAATACATGTTTATTTAATTACATTTACTATGTAAATATTATGTTTCGCATACGAATATAACAGCTGCTACGTTGCTGATCGGTGTAACGATATGTATGTATATATAAAATTATACATATAAATATCATTGTACCATTATGCTTACGTCACTGATATACAAGTCAATTGTCGTCATCATATTATTATATTTATAATTTATTTAACAAAAAATATTATGCCGTTTTTAATTATTTAGTTATTAATTGTTATTACATTCAAAGCCTTTTCTAGAAATTATCCATAAATTATCGTATCATTAACACGGCGGCCAATGCCTGGGTAATTACCTTCATAAGTGCTTCCAGGGATGTGACAATGATTTTACACTTGCACCTTTAAACTTCACCGAAGTAAAAAAAAAAATCACTAGTTGATAAATCGGATGACCTTGGGGGCCAGGCGATGTCTGTTCGCCAACAGATACAGGAGACGTCCAGAAAACAACTTTCTCGAAATTGCCCGTGTACGCCACGAAGTGTGAGCTGTGGCTCCGTCTTGTTGGAACCCCTGACTTTTCCCTCTTCACGGTTCCTAACAAAAAACGCCACGTAAACGGCTATCTGTCGATATCCTCTACACCGTTTTACCATATCTAAAATACGGGACGTTCTTTTGCTGGACCTTGTATATTCTCGTTGTACATTTCGGAGTGGAACATACATAGGTGTAATATCATGTTATGTACATTAATCCAATGATGATTAAGAAAATTATTTTAATTACATATACGGCGTAATCCTTTTAAGTCACCGAGAGAACGGGTTAAATCACTATACGCGCCTTGTTATTATTAGTAAGACTACGTGTACACTGTACATATCTCCTTAATGTTAATTTGATTTAAATTATAATTATTGTTGACGACCGGGTTGTTTTTTTCTTTTCTTCAATTCGCGTGTCGAGTGTATATACATAGACAGTGATCATAATTAATGTTTAATGCGTTTCATGCTGCAATAGTCAAATAATTTGAACACGATAATAATATTGACAATCCATTCTCTCTCAGTAATGCTAAAGACAAAATCTAATTATTCAACGTAACATTTATCATTTATTTTTCCTCCACGCGTACATATATACATACACATTATGTAGACATATATAGATGAATGAATAGTTAGATATAGATGTCATTAAAAATGAACGTTTTATTTCCCTTCGGAAGTGCTTTTCCCATCTGCGTATACGAAATCGATTTTCAGTCAAAAACAATACAAGTTCGGATGACTGTGTGCAGTAAACCACTACACTATAACCTCTTACCAATATTATAGAGGAAATTTTTTTTTTGTTTATACTTAAGCCTCATTTGTCTCAATTGACATTTTAAAAGAATCTCTATCAGCATAAGTTGTCTATAATCCATAACCTTTGAAAAAAAAAATACGTTCTGAAGTCAATTTATGTATTATTATAACTCATATACTCGAATTGACTGTCGAATATTTTTCAGATTTAATATTATCGTATAAATTATAACATTGACATGATACTACATGTTTTATACTATTATAAGTTCGACTTTATTAATTGAAAATAAAAAATATTTATTCTTACAGAATGTATTTTTGGATAATACATCGAATAACACTCTTATATTGCTTTTTCTCCTTAAACTGTATAATTTTTAATTTATATTTATGATTAAAAAAAAAAAAACATCCTTTATAAAATATATAAAACAGATTGATTTATAATTTTTAAAAATAATATAAATACGTACAACTTTTACGCGGTGAAAAAGAAATACATTCAACCCGAAATTATTTTATAATATTAAAAATATCTCTCCCGAATCTCTCAATGAAAAAAACATCAAAACTAAATAAAATATAGTAACTACTCATTACTATAATACAAATGTATTATAATCAAAATGTATGATAATAATAACTAATAAGTAAGTCGAATATAAAATAAAATAACTTTTGTAATGTACATTTATATAAATTATTAAATTCTTGACACTTGGTTAAAATTTATAGATAAAAAAATATATATATAACAAAAATCGTTGGAGATTGACTTAATTTTTCCAAGCAAGCATATTATCATGAAAAAAAAATCATTCGTAAATTACGCCTAAGTATATTATTATTCTACATTCAGTGTTAAGAGTAAAGTTTTTTCATTACGACCCGGGTTATTTAAAATACTTTTTTCGTATATATACATTATAATACATATAAATACTAGTAAAATTTAATGCAGGGCCATTTATAACTACCAAGGGAATATTAGAGGTATAAATTTATAATTATCCTTCCAGAAAGCACTAACAACTTAAGTCTCGTTTATTAATGGAACCACAGACGAAAATGATTACGTCTCTTATATCCGTTGACTTTTTAGTTTTCACACAGTTCCAGAAGACTAGAAAGAGAAATATTATTAATATTCTACCATGTGTTTTGTTAGAAGCTCATTGTTTTCATGGCCATTAAAGGTAACTTAACAATAGTTTTCTTTTGGCCGAAAAATAGCTGCAGGTTGTGTTCTAGAGTCTAGAAGTTATAAAATTGAAAATATTTTTCTTCGTAACTACAGTAATATTATTCAGAATTGAAAAAAAATATGGAAACCCACTAGATTACTAGAAAAAAAGTTCTCGAGCGACACATAGAGGAGAATGCCTTTTCATATACCTATTTTTTTTATTATTTATTTTTATGTTTTGACATTTTTGTCATCTGTATAATATTATGTTAATATTCAGAACTATACAAAAAAGATATTGTATAAAATAAAATATTTAAAGCACAGAATAAAATTGATAAAATGTATTTGATTATTTTTAATTTATATGGATATGATAAATGTTTTTATGCGGGTATGCAAATGTATAAATTGTAAATATAAGATGGCCAAAATGATTTCGTCACAAAAATAAAAACTTTAATATTTAAGTTAAAGATTTTCAAATATCTGTTTTATATAATTTTCTTATAATTTAATCTTTTAACTTTTTAATGTATTATTTTTGTATTGTAAAATATAGTCCAGACAAATTATAAATTCATTGCTAAAATTTCTCTTTGAATAATAAAAAAAAAAACTTCCTAAGTATTTAAATATCTTTTATCTTGTTCTTTTGTTATTATTCACGTAAAAACTTTGTAAATTTAAAGTTGTAAAAAAACGACTCTTTAGTGTAATATTTTTGTATCGTAACAACCTACCTACTTATTATTTAAAATAATTAAAGCTTGCATATAGGATCACATTAAAAAAGTTTTAAAAGGAGAAATTACATATTTTACCATTAATTTTGTTGTTTGTTTTAAAAATAATATTTACACTCTTATATATTGCATGCACTGCATTAAAATATATTTTATATCAAAATAAAAAAAGAGGCTAGTTACAGTGGTTGGGCGAGGTACTGGAACAGGTGACTGATGTGGATGAATTGTTCTTATATAATAAAAATCAATGTTCCATTGGTGAGAGTTAGGATTTATCTCCATATCTTAAGATAGTTTATACTGCTACAATAATTATTATAATAGTTAATATCGTTATAATACTACTACCTAATAATTTTTTAATCACGTTTATAAATCAAATTTCCCCCAAAAAAATAAAGTATATTTATAATTGTTATAATATTATTTAGTTCTTTTTGGACTTTGAAATTATCCAGTTTACAATTCAAGCTTCTAGCATATTTTTGTCGACTATAAAGAAACACTTTTACTCGATTTTCAAGATTTTTTATCAAACCATAAGTATTTAATAGAAATCTTACTGAAAAATCTAAAAAAAAAACATTTCAAATATCTCTGGTGCAGTTATATTTACAGAAAATGTCAAGTTCTTATGGCTATTATTTTTTAAGTTATTGCGATAAAAGAAAAGTCGTTGAAAACCGGTGTGCCGTAAATGTGGCCTTTTTATAATCTTCCGTTAGTTTTTCTCTAGTATTTGGAAAACTGTTGAGCAATTCAATATATGACTTCACCAATACCAGAAAAAAGTCGGGGAAAAAAATTGATGACCGGAACTATCTTTTTCTAGTAGAAATCGTGTGTGGATATATAGGACACAAAATAAAAATAAAATGAAAAAACACATCGAGGTAAAACTCATAATACATTTTTACTTGCTGTTTATACACTGGGAATCTAAAATAATATTGCGAATATATTTCTTCGTTTTACATAAATTTGAAAAATTCAAATCAATTGCCATTTCTAACGCCACCTATACATGAGTAGGCTAGAATCAAAAGTCACATGTTCCAAAAAATGGTAAAATGAGTTGTCGACACTGTCTAATAGAAATTTTGGCGGGGAATTAGATTCTATAATCAATTGGTTTAAAAACTGACAAAAACCCGTGTAAATATTACTAAAAAACAAATAGTAAGTGTCAAAACTAACATGTTCCGTTGGATCATGTGAGTTTTGTAACTAATAATAAAATTATGCGTCAGAAACATAAATAATACTACTATTGTTACTAATACATTTTATTGTTGGTCTTCCCAGAACAATAATTTGTACGTCATATTGGAACATAATGATTATTGTTTTGGTCTGGGTGAACTAAAAATGTAATTTTATCTACAATACATGCGTAAAATACACACGTATATTATTGTTGCGCAAGCGCATATGAATTATAATAACAATAATAATATAATATTACGTATTATATATGCATTCGGTACGGAATATATTAGTGGATGATATATTGTTGTATATTATATTATATTATATTAAACTTCATTGTGACAACTATGACAGCTATCACCATGTGCGAATAAAATCATTCCCTATAAAATACCTAATAGTAGTGTATGCTAAAAATTGTAATATTTTCTTGCCGCGGATGTACGCGCGCTTGCCTTGTACATTTTTATTCACTGACTTTTTTAAAAATTGACCAAGCTAATCGATAAATGATACCTATATATATATATATATATAATGTACAATACCAATAATACTCTATACGCATATAAAGTACAATAATTTGATCGACTACATTATGTGGTGTCGAGTAAAACTTTTAGAGTCTTTTTTTTTACCATTTGAAAAACCACACGTACGAAAATAAACCGCACATTGTTGAAAACATTGAGTGCACATGGGTACTACTTTTTACTACAAAAAATAAAAAACTTTTATTTTATAAATTTCCAATGATAATAATCGTGTGTACGAAAAGCAACGGGGAAAAAAATCTACAAAGAATAGTGGGCAATAATAATAATAAATACATTTATTATAGTAGTTAATTGGCACTTGTAGTAGCGTTGAAAAAAATATAATGAAGTGAAATATTGATTAAACGTTTTTACATGTTTTATTATTCTGAAAATAGAACTCCGTTGAGGGATCCGAAATATTATTTCGGAGCTTTTGTTGAAAGTTATTCGGGTCCGAGGCGTAACAACGTTTTTAATTAAAGCCAACGGACGGTGGTGTATTAAAATAAAATAATGGGATCGTTATTATTATTAAGCAGCCATATCAAAATATATACATAATATTATAACAATAATAATTTAGTACGCCTATAATATAGTGATAAGAATACCGCCACAGATAATATCAAAGACACGCGAGTTCATTATTATTACATATTACGGTTTAAGCTATGTATTATGTATAATGTATATGGTATGTTATCAACTTTTTTGGAATAACCGTTCGTGTACAAGAAAAATAATATATATTATGTTAAATTCTCTCGTTTACCGTTTTCGTTTTATATACGTTATAATATAGTTTTGCTCGCGTCCGCATGAAATGAATAGAAAAATAACTTTGCTCAGCCGACTTATCATACCGTTTAGATTGTAGATGCGTGTCTATACGAATAATTATTACGGAAATGCAGCAATTATAATGCGTTACGCAGAAGATCTGTTCTAGGTGTCACGTCTCCATATTCAGTGTACAATATTATTGTATGTAGGTAGTATAATATATACTACTGCAGCTAGTTGCAACTCGATAGGTGTGAGTCGACTGCGTTGGTAGTGTTAGCTCAATGCGCGTGTAGGTCGTCGTTATTATTGCACATTACAATACAGTGGCGCAAATAGCATTCTCTCTAGGGGGAGGAAGGGATCGTCTCCTAGCTTATAGGTACACTGGTTCTATTAGATTTTTTCAAAAAGCTAACCGCTATAACATTTTGAATGTCTGTACTTACCAATTTCATATGTTTTATTGAACGTCATCGGATTATGTACACGAGCCGGTGGAAACGCGTATAAAACTACATATCTTGAGTTAGCAGCCGCAAAAATAATATCATTTTCGTGATAGTAATAATAATAATAATATATACAGTTGCAAAACTTCCGAATTCATGCCGTAAATGCACTATATAGATATGTACTTACCTGTACGAGGTATAGCATGTAAATTATGAGAAATTGTTTCTAGCTCCTCATAACACTGATACTTTGAAAATTTGTTTTACCAAATAAATGTTTTAAAATTAAAAATTCTCGTTATCTCATTGCCGCACCTCGTACATGATGTGGCCTAACGAAGTGCTCGTAATTATAGCCCGAAACTCGCAAGGAAACGCGAAGGGCGTAAACACGTGAAAAACATTTTCTCACATACCATTTCATCCTATAACATATCGTTCAGCTCGTCCTCCCCCGCCTTCTCCCAACTACGGCGAATAAGAGTATATTAACTGTATCTTCGTTTTGTTCAAAGTTTACTCTTTCATTTGCGCTTTATACTGCGTACAGTATATTATACAGTATATTAGCCACTCGGTAGTTGGATGAGCACGGTCCCCACGCCCCGACCCTTTTCTCCCCGTGAATTTTATCCGCAGAAGGTTAAACCGGAGTTAATACCTACGTTTCTTTTTCCGACTAGCTCGTTTAATATCATTCCTTGTATACGTATACATGTATATAATATTAAAAATATCTTCGAGCTTTGTATACTATACGCCGTGTGCGCTGCACGTGCCCTTTTTCCGCAATACGAAGCTTTTCGACGTGCAAATCATCCCTCATCCCGTTCTACATTTATTACATCCCGCATCCTGTCCGCGAAAACGTACGTATATATATATATATATATATATATATGTATGATTTCTCAAAGGTTATTCTAGAAACCGAAAAATCGTTGAGATATTTTATTGGAAAGCGTGGGTGACGATACTGCCTGCATGGTGTGTATTATACAGAGTGTTTCTGAACGATTTGATAAATGCAATAACTTTTGTTGTGTTTATTATTATTCACTTTTTTTCCAACGAATTGAATCATTCTGAGGTATATTATAAATGTATTTAACAATTTTTTTTTTTTGTTTTTAAAACCCAAATTTTCAAATTTCAAATTTTATTCTATAATTAAAAAATATATATATATATCAAAAGAGCCATTTTGTAATACGGATTATTAGAAAAATGTTGGTGTTTAAAACTATAATTAAGGTTTATCTGTTCATTGTCTACGATTTTTCTAAGTTTTAGAAGTTGACAATAATAATTTTATTATGTGCCACATAATTTTATAATATATAATATTGTACATCACCATTAATCTAGATAGAACATACAATAATTGTACAATCATTTAACTATTTAAATTTAAATTTTAAAAAAGTTTTAAAAAATCATAATAAATTAATGATCAAACTTTAGTAAGGTATTTAAATATTAATATTTTTCTAAAAATCAGGTTTATAAAATGGTTTTTTTAATGATAAAATAAAATTTTTGATTTTCAAATTTGAGTTCCAAAGGTAAAAAACAATATTTCTAAAAGACTTTGTTGTAACGCAGTACTATAATATTTATTAAAAAAAAAAAAAAAATGGTTAGAACAAAAGTTATTGCATTTTCCGAATCATCATGAAATTCCCTTCATACATAGGTATACTGCAGATTAATAATTCCTGCGTATGGTGCGTGTGTAATTTCCCTGCGTTTAATATTTCCTTCTTTTTAATTCATCCCCGCCACTCGATGTCTGTCGACCAACCCATCTTAATTTCGTAGACCGCGATCGTTCTAAATTGAACGACCTGTTATATTAATATCGCGGTTTGATGGTGATAATAATAATAATAATAATAATAATACGAAACCAACCGATTGCCGTCTGTCAGTGATTTTGGTTAAGGAACGGCGAATATATCGCAAGCTATGACGTTCATAACAATATAAATTATACGTATATAATATATTTGAAACCTGTCCAAAAAGTACAATGTACATATAATTATTATTATTATTATTATTATTATTAAAATAATATTATTTCGTATTTGTCGTGCACTATTAAAATAATATGTTTATTGAAACTTATTTTGTCGTACTCCAATGACATACATCATCGTATAATTTTTTCCCATTTGTTTTTACACATCGATTTCGAATTATATTATTACTACCCATACTATTTGGTTGTTAACCATAACATTTTGTTTGTGCACAAATTTGAATTTAACCCTACATAATAGCATAAGAATATTATTATACCATGGAAGTTATAAATTATTCAAAATAATTGTGCGGTGCACTTTTTCGCGAGTACGTAAAACATAATAATAAGAAACTAATCATATCATATATCATTTTAGTGTTATTTAACGTCATCACTCTAGTACTTTCTGCCTCAAATAATGTTTTAATTCGATTTTTATCAATCATAAACGGCATAAAAATAACTACAATGCAGCGAACTTTCGACCAGCATAATATTATGCTTATGATGTTTTAATACTTTTATTTTTTCATTATCGTTTATACATATTTATAGCCCGTAAAATACAGCATATAATTTTTAGTATATATACAGTCGTCATCTTTATCATCATGTACTTTCATGCTACTTTGCACAGTTTAATTGTTTCCAACGAGTTTGGCGCAACTTGCCTAATTTGACGAACAAAATTAATTGATGCGTGCTTTTACTTTAGCGTATTTACCATAAGACGTATATTATAAATACAGAGACATAGAGAGAGAGCAAAGTGCGTTATTATTATTTGGTCAAAGCAGTTGTTAATCATTGCAATTCTAATAAAATTAAAATATCTTATATTATACAATATGGTTATCGTGTAAAAACGTTTTCCACTTTAAAATGATCAATATAACACTACATATCGGTACATACTATTATACGTAGTGATTTTAGTGATGCAAAAATAATAAAATAAAATAATAATAATAATAATGAAAGTTTTTATTTTGCCTGCTACAGCGTTTGTTGTGCACTGCGTACAGGTATTATTAAAGCTCGGTGATGTTTAATCCAAGAAAAATATTACAAGCTATAAACATTTCCTATTTCGAAATATGTGTACTTATAGACTACATAATTTGTTTGGAAATACTTGTTATGATCAAGTTTTAATTTTATTTGCAATGTACTTACACCTATACCTATAGATTACTTTTCTGTTTTTGTATTTGGACTCTGGAGTTTATCAACTGTACACCTACTTTTATTTTCATCGTGATAGTAGGCGCTGTTTTCTATTGCGAAGAAAAAAATGAATATTATGATATTCAAATTTGTATTTAAATAATCTGAGTGGCAATTATAATTGCATCGGATTAAAACGTTTGGCGATTGTTTTGTCTGCGTTTTAAAATCTCAACTCCTATTATACACAGTCTGTGTTATTTATAAATGCATTTTACTATTTATTTGCAATTCATAATTTTGTTCTTGATTGGCGTTTTCAACTGACAACTATTAACAACAATTATTTTAACGGCAATAATGATTCATGAGTTCATGGCGACTATAATGAAATGTTGAATTTCATTGTAACAGTTAATTAATGTATGTGTATGGTATATGCAGTTTTAAATATTTAATGACTTCATAAATCCATGTAACAACAATAGTAATTATTGTGTGCTATTTTTCTTTAGTATAGTATTAAACATTTATTTATTTATTTATTCGTAAACAGATCAACGTAACAAATCATAGACTTGGCCGTTGTATACGTAATACTATTATGTATCGGTAATCAACAGTATGAAAACGTGTGCATCGATAATATAATATGGCAATGAATGATTTATCGTTTTAGTTTTCCACGTTTAATTGGTGGTACAAAATCAAATGCACGTTATTTATCTAAGTGGTTCCTCTATTATTCGTTCTTGCGAAGTACTGAAACTCCGGGACGTGCTTTTTTACACTTATATTCGCGTGTCTATATAGTATATATAGTATATATATGTATGTATATTCGTAAAATATTAACATGACTAATACGTGTGTGTATACTGCAGTACACATTATGTAAATATAATATCTTTTATTACAGAGCGTTCAAAGCTATTACAAAAAGGTTTTGTTATTTTGTAATAAAACAGTTGTTAAGTGTTCTAATAACGCTGCTGTGTCTCCCAGTGAATGCGCACATCGGTCGTTTTGTGTTTTTACGATTTACTCCCTGACAAAGGACTGTTGTTGAAAAATAAAAAAAATAAAGATAGAATATTCCAAAAAAGGTTTTTGAATAGGAGGTATCCGCGCACTCCGCAGTCGCACACGTCATTCAACAACGATTATAAGAAAAAGCGAATAATTTACCTTTGTAATAGATATAAGCGAAGTATATACGCATTCGGTGTTCGTTTATAATTTAATATTTTATATTAAACGATTTCAGTTTCCTCCAAGCACATCGGTGTTGAGTAAAAAGAGCGGGTGAGATACTGCAGTGACGGATGAATGTGTCGACTTTTTAAACTTAAAACCAATGTTGAATGTACAATATTGCTCTCGAAAAAATCGATTCCGAGTGAAAGTCTAGTGGATCAATTTTCTAAATACAGTTGATGTAGTATAAAACCATATTTCTTAATATAAAATACATTGATGTTATAATATTTTAATTTTTACAAAAACAAAAAGTATTTTAAAAATGATGCGAAACCTATTTCAAATGCTAATCTAATATTATACAAACAATTCTAACATTTTTTGTATTTTCTCATTTTGTTTCAAAACGATTCTGTTTTGTCGATTTATTTTTAATTCGCTACTACCTATATTTTGCTGTGTTTTTTACCGGACAAAACGCACTACGCGCGTCTGTTGCAGTAGCCGCGTATAATATATTGACGACACAACATAATATTTGCAAATAATGTACATTGGACACGTTTTTATATGAACCCATTACAGATATGTGTACGTAAAATAGTGCAGTTTCTCGTAATGTAAATACGTCTGCTCGTGTAAATGTATATTATATGATAATATTATATGTTATTTCGATTCGATTTAAAAGTTAATTTAACGTATAAAAACGTCAATCGTATGTACCTAACACTATCTGCAGCTGCCAAGAAATAACTCTCGATAATATTATGGTATCGTAATGTACACAATAAATATAATATAGGATTTGTATATACAATATAGAGTGTTTATCAATGCTAAACGTTTTTTTTTTTCACATTTCATCTCATCCAATATCTGCAAGTTCTTTAAATATAAGCGCACAATAAATATTTTTCAACCGATCCTTTTTCAAAGAGCAAAAAAACTTTTTGGGATCGTAAGAATAGGAATATGAATATAATATAACAACTTTAATTCGCATTCATTGCTATATTGACTATTCAGCGAACATAACAAGGTTCTATACATATATAATATATTAATAGTGTATATGCTGAATAAAATGTTCGCTTACCACAACCATTGTAAAACAATAATATTTCGTTGTTCAAACGAATATAGGTAATATATATATATATATGCAGGACTCGATTTTTAAAAACTAACCTATGCCTGGATTACAAGTTTACATATTGTATATTATCTATGTAATTCGTTTGTGAAATATGTTTTGAAAAATAATTTATCTTTAATTTTTTTATTAATTTTTTAACGGAATATGAATTTTATTATTGTCGGAATCCTTTTAAATTATAATAATAATTTTAATAATCATTCAAACGTCATACGTTTTTTTTTAACGATTACGCACACTGTTTGACGGGTTATTATTACTATACGTATCATTGGGTTTAATAACATGTGAATAACGAATCCGACTAAAAATACTAAAAAAGACGCAGTTAAAATCTCGCAAATTATTTTTTTATTCTTGTACAGATTTATATTTCGTAAACAATATTTTACTATAATGTTATGTGCATGACTTAATAACATACACACATACACACACACACACACACACACACACATATATGTTTTACGCATGGCTTACTTCACGAATTATGCTTGTTTTTCGTTTTAATGATGTGTATATATTATTATGGTATGCTTTTTTTTCCATCCCAGAAACGACAATCCATCGACTTGGTGGCTAGCAGACAGACATCGGTACTCACTTGGGTCGGCCTGGGACTTATGTCGGTGCAGTTTGGCATTTTGGCTCGGCTCACTTGGTGGGAATATTCGTGGGACATAATGGAGCCGGTTACATACTTTGTCACCTACGGCACCGCCATGGCGGTCTACGCGTACTATGTACTCACCAAACAGGTACAATATAATATTATACACGTGAAGGTAAACATATCATAATAATATTATCACTAAATAATAACATGCTGGCTCAAAACATTTTTTTTTTTTTTTTTTGTTTACATTTATCTTGCAGGCGTTTGCTCCCACTGTAGACTGTTTGACTGGCCGTACGAAATAATGAATTAGTTTTTATTAAAATATGCTTTATACACTATAATTTGGTATACGGCGAACTGCAGGTCACTGGTCAACTATATAATATACGACCCGCGTGTGGGAGAATTGACAATTTTCACGGCGTTTATTATGCCTGCGGTGCTGCGCATTGGAAATATTTTTAAATATATACGTACCTAGACCAGTCATCATGTATAGAAGAAAAGACCAATATTGGTCATATAACGTATACCACCGGTGACAAATGTTGATACACCAAGTACACCAGTTACGTTGACCCGCCTTTGTGTAAACTGTAAATATAATAAATTCAGTCTCATATTTCCGCGATCGCGTTTGCTAATGGCTATCTTTGTTTTTTGAAAAAAACCCACGTTAAATGCACATCATGCTCATTATATGAGTTTTATTATTGATTGAAAAACTATCGATACCATATTAAGTAAAAGTTACACGATGTATCACGTACCCATTTTCTATAGATAGTTTCGGTAAAAATACTCAAGCTTACATAAGAGACTATGTATAGTTAATTTTATACATGAAATGGACTTACATTGTATTATATTATTCATTAGAAATTGTTACGATTAATCGGATTATCATAACGAAGAATTATATTGGCATGTAGGTTAAAGGTGGCCAGAAGTGGCAAGTTGGTCAAATTTCAATGGTACACCAAATAGTAAAATTTAATAAATTGTTTATCTTAAAAAATAATAAAAATAATAATCTTACATTAAAACTTATGTATGATAAATTTAAAGAATCAATTTTATAAGTTTGTAATAATAAATATGAAAATGTCTCTATAAATGCAGTAATAAATATTATATATTATGATTATTGCAATTCTATTGAATTAGAAATCAGCTGCCTTCAAAAGAACGAGGTTAAAATTACAGATATTGGAATTCTTAAAGCCTAAAACTCGCTTCCAAACACATTTAATCTATTAAAAAAGTGACTATAGACCCAATATACCCCATAAATTTTTTCTTCAACTGACGCTTGCGAAAAAATATTCTCCGCAATTAATTTAATAAAAACGAAGCTAAGAAATTCATTTAATCGATGAAACTAGTGCTGATTGCATTTCACTGAAAATGATGGACTCCAGAAATTAAAATAACCTAACAGCAGAAATCATATTAAAATAGTAGTACTGTACCTATAAATTATACCTAATAGTAAAATAATATTTAATAAGTGATAATCATGATAATTTAAAAGTCTATTTTATAAAATACAAGTTGAAAAATAAACGTATACTTAATAAAATTTGTGTAATATTATTCCGTGCTTTTTTTTTAATCTATCAGTAAAAAATTTTTATTTTGACACGCAAGCATATTTAAAAAAAATTTGATTTTAGTCCTTGGTCCGAAAAAGGTTCGCCATCCCTATATTATTGATGACAAAATGGTTGATGTGGTATCTCGGTGGGATTCCAGAAGTATATGATATTATAACAATGGCAATGTATTAGAGTTATTTGGTTAATGTCCGGAATGGGGCTGCATTATGATCCTTTTGATAGTAGCTGCCCGGTTGTTGGCCATAATAATAATTGTATATCAGATATTCTCCGGCAAAGACAAATAGTGATCCTAGTAGTAGGACGTGTGACAATGAGAGTTATGCTTAGATAGACATTTTGTTATTTCATGGTTCAAGGCGGGGAGAGTACGAACTCGAGTTTTATTTCGTGTTTTCATTCGTGAGTATGCTATTTGTCGAACGAATGGAATGGAAACACTTAAAAACGTAATTTAGTTTGGTGAACCCCGCACGTAAATATTTTTCCGGAGAAAAATAAAATATTGCAAATCTACGGTTTTAGTTTCAAAACTGCTATTATATATAAAGTAATACAATTGTAACTTCAATTATATTGCTCGGTATTCATAGACCCCCAAATAGAAATTTGCAAACATAATGTTACATAGTATCATTACAAAAACCAATAACACATTTTTAAATACCGTTAAGAATAAAAATATGTAAATACAGTAATAATAGTTATTGGAATTATAAATCATTTATCTCTTCGAATTTTCGAAATAAAATAGTAATAAACAATTGACAAATGATCAATTGAATGGTTATAAAATGTAAGTAATACTATTTATTGCGATATATTGTAATATTCAGCCACGGTAACTAAAAAAAATATCCTCTACAACTCAGTACATTACATTTTCGGTCCTTTCAATATAGTATTTTAATGATAATCGCAATGTCACATAATCTTGATAAATTACATTTTTTAACTCGAGTTATTGCTACTAATCTGTATAGATATAACTTATAAAATTAAAACAAAATAGGAATAAAGATAAACAAAGCTAATAAATTTCATTTTTCGATCAAGATTTCCCAAGCCTTATAACTCCACATATGCAAGGCTACGTATTCATAAACCATGTCATTTTTTTTTTTTACTTTAGTCAGTTTTATATCTATATCGATATCAACTGTCTTATACTTGAATATTTTTAGTGAAAATTTACCTTGAAATAATTTTAATACTATGCTCACGATCGGTACATTAATTTTAAGCCAAAATCACGTTTCTAAAGTTCTTATCGCGGCTACTCCCCAAACATTATAATATATACGTAGTACCTATTATGTTATCAAATCATACTCGTTGTTTGTTTAGTAGGTATATATTATATTACAGAATAATTATAATTAACACTAAAGTGAAACATGTGTTTTATTATGCGTGCTACAATTATTCGCATTTCATACTTAAAAATATGATAGTTACACTCACTATTCCATTATCTGCTCTATTCCTGCTTCAAATGATTTCGAACATTATGAAATTCAATTTTTACTTTATAATAGTATAATTATTTATTTATTTATTATTATTTATTATTATTATGTAATTATCGTATTGGATTTTGTAAAAAGCAAAAATTAATACCCTTAATTTTTTAATTAAAAATTGACTATGACGTTTTAATATATACGATATACCTTTTATTAATTTAATAACTCTGTGTCGTGTACATTATTAAATCGTCTACATATTTTGTATTAGTCGGATTGGTAAGATTTGTAGGTCATTCAGGCTTGAAATATTTGCTACAATTCGATACAACTGTAATCGATAATAATTATAACATTCGATTTAAAATTAATTTTAATTTTATTAATACTGAATACCTTAATGTATAATTAAATTCCATTACCATTTGTATTCATTTTAATTGTATCACTTTATCTTAACGTCTATCCAGTTTAAAAGTATTTGTTCAACTTTTTTATCCGAAAATATTAGACGACATATTTTACGTTTTTTTTTAAGAAATATGTACCAAATACCTATTTATAATAATCTTGATAAAATTTATTGTGTTTTTTTCATAACGAAAATCTGTATTTTCTCTTACTCCATAGTATGCGCATTTCCGTGTAATTATTTTGTTTTGAGACCCCTCGAGGTACATAAATAATAATATAATATGTTTTTTTTCGCAAAAATTTAAATAATATTTTTACAAAATATATTGTGTATCTATATACATTTATATATATATATATATATATATATATATATATATATTTAAATAATTTAAATAATTATACAAACTTCGATACGAATTTCATCTCGTCGGTAAATATTTAGCTTTAATGCCTTTAATACGACGCTTGTCTAAAACAGTTTCAAGTTGCGACTTAATTAAAAATACTTTAAGAACGCCGTAAAAATGGTGTGCAGTGGAGGTACTTGGCAGCTAAAGATTATACATGGTTGCAGGGTAGAAATTGTAGGAAAAAGTTATAACAGCTGCTGCTGCTGCCTTTTACATATTAAATTCGGAATTTACTGTTCAAACAGTATAATATGTTATACAAACGGATTGCGCACCAGTGGTCCGTGGCCGCCGTCACGTGTATAATACAGGAATTTAAAAACTAATTTGCTCACTCGATTCGTATGGGGAATAATCCATAACGCAATAACACATCTTCTACACACGCGCGTGGCGTAATTATGTGAATATAGATCGTGGAGAAGAGGTAATCAGTATTATTTTGTCTCATACAATTAAAATATGTACAAACAATTCGTTTTCCTCTTGTCTTGGGTAGGGCGTGGTGGCCGGGGCTGGTTGACACACTTTATATACATTTTTTTCCCCCAGCGATCAGAATATTGTTCCGTATTAACTGTCAAATACAATCGTATCACTTCATAAATACGTGCAATAGCTATGGGATCATACTTAAAGTAAGAATTTCGTGTCAATTTAACCTCAGGACGGGGCCGGACGGTTAGTTGACACAATATGTTATATGTGGCTTATCGACACAACAACTAAAAATTCTTTAGAAATACTCATAAATATTTTATAGTTTTTATTTTTAATTTCAACGAATAAATTTACTCTTGGTTAGTGAACTTGCCCAGGTCTCCCCTATGTTTCCAAATTAGCTGAATTTCCTTTTCTACAGTTTTCAATTCAGTATTATAGAATCTTTTGTTGGCACACAAGAAGAATAAAATCTAACTGATTGGCGCGGTCGTAAAAACAAATGTTGTACCAAATTAGACAAGTAGACAGAAATAGTAATCATTTAGTATTTTACTTTGAAGAAAAGGCCGCCGGGGGGGGGAGTATATTGGATATCCAGATCACGAATATGCTACTGTCTACTGACTACGTGTATACCACAATAGTATTCGCGAGAAAACCTAATCTAACCCAATTACTTAATCACCTAACCCAACCTAATCCTGTTAATCCTTAGCCAAAACCAAATTCGCTGATATTTTTCCAATTAAAATATAATATCCTCACCATGTCACCGCCTCCCGCCGCTGGAGTTTGATTTATTCTCGAGCCATGACCTAGGGTGGAGTTCGCGTAATTCAAATCGCGTTCCTGGAAACGAGTGCTCAGCCGCAATAATTTCGCCGTCTGAAATTTATTAGCCTGAAACAATTGTTATCGTGTTCTGTATTATTATGTGTGCGCGATAATACAATGGGTTTCCAAACTTTTAAAGGTTAGGGCTGAACATTTCTCGGATCTATCGTAGTACGTGCAATTTATGAAAATTGTTATCCTTACATTGCATTGTCCTCTCTTGTAATGTACAGATGCTCTTTTCTAGACCACTTTTCACTCGACAATCCTATCGTCTATATTACCAGAGTACACTATTATTTTACAACGAAAATGTATATTTATTTTATGTTGCGTTTCGGGAGGATAATTCATTTGTATACGCACAAAATTCTATGTATATTCATGAAGGAAAATAAATAATAAATCAAAGATATAAATCACGTAATCATAATACATACTGTATAGATTTGAGGGTTTCGAGCCGCTTTCCCTAACCTAACCTCCCTTCCCCGAACACGTCGACGACACGTGAAATATATTATGTAGTTATATTAGTATATGTTATATATGTTATTGAAAATACTGATGTGTACCCACCCACTACAAATACAATTTAATAAAAAGTCATCATGGATACCATTTATTTACATAAAGTTTTTTTTTTTTTAGTAGTCTCCCCATAATCACAAACATTACCGTATTCAACCCTCCGCATATCATAACCAAAGTATTATTATTCATTTAATCAATCGTATACCGATCAAATAGCCTAAATATTCTTCTGGCTTGTTACGCGTGTAGCTACAGCAGCTTATTAAAAACAGCGTGCGCATCCAAAACCGTCTACGAATACTTTGATCAATAAGAAATTACGTTCATTCATATTCCTGAAAACCTGCGAAAAATGTTAAAAAGGTCCATAGACGTTGTATCGCACTATAATAATAAGCTATTAGGTATTTATAAACGACTGCGTTAAAGTAAAGTAAATGAAATATTCTTAAACTCATCCACTTTTACCAGACCTGTACACCACATCATTTATACAATAACTTATTGTTGATAGGTAGGTTTATATAGTTCGTTTCTTATGGAACAAATTGTAAAAAATATAATTTAAATTATGAAGTTAACTTAAACGGTTTCTTAAATGATTTTTATTTTCCCCGAAAAAATGATTTTGGAAAGATATGTTAATTCAAGTGAAAACGTTTTAGATTCTGAACGGAGTGATGGATTCTATTGGTTTTACAATGATGTGTGTTTTTTTTTTATTTTATTTTATTTTTATTTTTTTTTTTGTGTCTGAGGACACGATTTTTGGTAGTAAAAATGCTTCGATTTGCTTATACAGCAACTTTTCTGAAAGGAAAGTGAATGTAGATGGTACTTGGGCAAGTCAAAAATCCAACTTTTTTAATACTTTTTGCAAACATCGAAAAAAACGTTAAAAAAAATTACGAAAAAACGGGAAATTTTACGCAAAATCACGTTTTTACAATATACATTTTTTTAAAATGCTCTAACTCAAAAACGAAAATCCGCTACAACTTGAAATTTTCACCAAATCTTTATATTGGCGTTCTCTATACATGGTTAAGTTTTCAAAGTATTTTGATATATTTTGACTTATATTTAGACAATTTAAATTTTCGATTTTTGTAAGTTTTTTTTTTAAAATATCTATAAAATTTTTTTGGCTGTCCGAAAACTCGTTAAAATGTATTAAAGGATTAAATATAAGTTACACTAATTGTAACTAAAAAATATTGGAGATGGTTTCTCTCAAATTTTTTTTATAAGCCAATAA
>JAIPRK010000101.1:0-16981 GCA_025469195.1 Chaitophorus viminalis | reverse complement strand
GCTTACCTTCAAAAATATATAAAAAAAATTTCTACCAGACTTAAAAGAAAAAAATTTATGACTGTTTTAAGTTTAAATTTTTACGAAATTGCATTAAAATTCAATTTAAATATAAAATACTATATTACATACACATTTTAGACAAATGATATCTATAATTGCATTCAAATTTAACAAATCCATTGTAATAATAACCTATCCTATAAACGAGGTACACTCGACCCCTAACTGTACAGCAAAGTGAGGCCCACCCGTTTTTTTTTATTTTATTTTTTCGCTCAGTACAAACAAACAGAGTGCGCTTTTCTTATTACTTATGACCGAATGAAAACGCGTGTAACATACCATGTAGTTTTGTACGAGACAAAACCGTGAAGGACCATATTATAATATTGTGTCTGCCGCTAATCGTACGATCACATATTTTATATCCTCCCCGTGCTGCGTCCGATATTAATACATGATATTATTTACGTATTACTATTCTGAGTGCAATTATTATTATAATTATTCAATGATATTAAATGTTGATAATTCACACACGCCGTATGCATGTATATAATACAAAAAGTTTTGCGACAAGACTCCATTGTCAGGTGTTGTGTATAATATATTGTTTTGAATAACAATATCGTCATAGTCCTTAGCGTAGTCGTATAATAATATTGCTTTAATAATGTTATTGTTATTCCTAATTGAACGTCAAAAGAATATTTATTGTATATCACGCATAAACCGTTTTAGTACATGTCAATGGTAATCAAAATGCACTGGGTGCACTACATATTATTACAATATACACGCATGTATAGGCACGTAATGCAACGGAAATCCGAAGTACAATATTTAATAATATACAAGAATAGTGACTGAAATAAGAGACACCTAGCAGTTAGTATACTGTTAAACTAATAAAATTAATTAAATAAAAATGTATATAAATTTAATTAGTTAAAAATAAATGTATACAAAAAGTACGTGCTAGATGATTTAATATAGTTATTGTATACGCAAGATAATTATAAAAATAATGAACTATTTTATTTAACCACTAAGTGCTTTATGAAAATTGAAATCATGTGGGGGATGAAAGATTTTTCGAACGAAAGTTGGGTCGAGGTTCTAAACAGATTGACAACCGTCAATGGTATACCTACACTGTTTTTCCCCGCACGATTATACGCGTCATAATAATATGTCTTACGGTACCGCACGTCTATTATCCGCAGGAGTACTTGATGCCGGACGTCCGCGACCGCCAGTATCTGATCACGATGCACAAGAAGGCCCGGAAGTCCGGTCTGGACCTGCACACGTACAACCAGCTCAAGGACCAGATGTCCTGCGTGCAGACCGACCTAGCGCGACTCAAGGACCCTCTTATACCGCCACACAGGGCCCAGGTTCTGTTCGACCCGCTGGCTGGCTCCGGTCCCTCAGGAGTCGTGCCCCAGGGACTTTGGTCCGATCTGTTGGCTCGGCTCAAATCGTTCCGTGACGAGGTCAGAGGAAGCAGCGGCGGCGGTAAGAAGACCACGGCCAACAGGATTTGAAGCGCCCGCGGCCGCGACACGATGCGCAGTATTAATAACAATACATACATATATATATACTATAATATTATATAGTACGCGATATCATCGTATTTCGTTGTTATTGTTGTTCAATTTTAATTTTTTTCCCTTTTACGTATTTTTTTTTATTTATTTATTTATTTTAGTCGTATTTCGTGTATACATGTAAATTGGTGCTAAACTACATTTGATGCCGGTTTTCTTCACGTCGATTTCATTTCATTCAGTTCATTCGTATATTATAATATTATATAGTTCTTACGTAGGCGATTTAATCTTAACACAGGGTTAGAGTATGTTAACATAATTGCGCGCACGAAAAATGACCGTTCCATATGATATTATATAATATAAGCATATAGGTACTTAGGATACAAAAGACATGATATATCAGCTACCTATTAAAACCGCAACTATTGCATTATAATACGCTTTTCAAGACTTTAATACGTAAAAAGATTTGAAATAAAGAAATAAACGCTTCAAATATATTTCATATATATTTTTTTTCTTTAATTGTGTATATTCATTAAATTATTATGTACATTTTGTTATAAATAGTATTATTATTATTAATAATATTATTATTATTATTATTATTATTATTATTATTATTATCTTATTATCATCGAATGAGGACGTAAATCTCATACAGCTACCGCCGGTCGCATTACTCTTGATTAATGAACTCGTCTCTCGTCACACATGCGAACTCAATCACACACACATACACGCACACACACACACACATACATACATACATACATACATACATACATACATACATATATATATATATATATATATAAAACATGAACACGAACGCACACTTGTTGATTGATTAAATACAATCTTTTTTTTTTGGTTAGGATCAGGGTTGTTTTAATATACTATAATATGTTGATAAATAATGTTATAATAATAATAATGATTAATATTTAATTATAATTTATATAATATATATATTTATACATAAGTGTCGACGACAGATCGTATTCGTATATATTCATAATTATCATCATTGATTGATTCTGGTAACAATATAGTCGAGGGTTTATACATTATACCGGCACTGCTGCACAAGAAGTAACGAAACAATCTTTGTTAAAATGTTGTGATAACGGCGTATTATTTATTTAAATTGAATTTAAATACTGTAAAGTTTTTTTTTTCATCAAATCTTAATTTTATTTTTTTTTATTCATTTGATTTTTAATTTTTTTTTTTTTTTTTGATTCGCCGTATAGTTTTTTCGATTAAAGCTCAATATTTAGTATTAACTATTTTTACATTTATCTCTTTATCTCTCTTTGTCCATCTCTCTCTTTCTCTTTTTTAACTCGCTACATATTCGTATGATATTAAAAACATTTAATAATACGTATACTCTTAGATATTTATTTTTTTTAATACCTTTATATAATACGTGTATAAGGAAATGTTAAAAAAAAAATAAAAATATTTTAGCTCGCGTTTAGTCGGCTCGTTGTACAGTAGCCAACGATTTTTATACCAACGCCATTGTCATAATATATTGTAATGTTTAGAAATTAATTTATTCAAAATTCGTTTTCGGATCTATTTCAAATTAATTCGTTAATATCATGTTTCATGTAATTACTTATATGTATTTTATTTATTTATTATTACTATATATATCTATTGTAATACTATTTATATACCTTTAGGTTTTGATGTCTTAACAATATTATAATATTCTTGTTAGTAAGTACATACCAGCTATAGTTACATAAACCGTTGTTATCGATTTCCTTTTTTACTTTTAAATGTTACTAATCATCGATTCGTGTTTGTATGATTTGTTTTTATTTAATATTAAGTGTATTCCTAAACATCATTATTATTACTATATAAAAGTTTCATTTATGATATTCGGAATTTATTGTATTGTTTACAATTTTAATTTTTCAATACATATTATGTTGACTCGTCGTCAATCGCGACACGGAGAGATCACGTTCACAAGGCGCTCCCCCGTAAGTAATAAATCTAAAATATTGGATAGTATTTTTCCATGCATTTTTAAGCATATATCTGTGATATACATATACTAGTTTTAAAAGAAACCTGTAAACGTCTTTTAAAAAATGATTTTGAATGCTCTATCGATAACGCACGTGCTGTCGTGTAATGATGAAAAATATCAATTTTTTTTTTGTTGCACTACTCTTCTCGCATGCTTCACTGACTGCAGTAGAGTATATTTTTTCATTGATTTTATAATAGTCCATGAAATATTTAATTTTTCATTCCAATAATCGTTTTCGTGTGTACACTTAAAACTGCAGTTCAGTGCATACATGTATTATTTGCGTACCTTAGCGTCTTCTTAAATTTCACATGTGGACGACGACCTCTTAACGCGATTGAACTTGTCTCACATAAATATGTAAATTAACAAAATCGTTAAATGTTTCTTGTTTGGAGTGTTAATATATTATAATGGTTAAATTTGATTTTATAACAATAATTATTGTTAAATGTATGTGTTAAGAAAACTAACGTTGGATGTCGAGACGAGTGTTTTTCAAGCGTTGTATTTACCCGGTAAATATGTTTAACATTTTTTCGTATACATATACGTAATATATTACATTGACGTGTAACGAAATTTGCCCATTTATCATTATTTTTAATAGCGAATTCCCTTTTAATGATTTAATGTATTAAAAATATCCCATTTTATTGTGTTAATTGTCTTTTATTCTTGTATTCTATTAGAAACTCCCGATGGTGTAACCTCTGCGCCTTATATTGGCATTTACAGGGTGGTACTATTAGTGCCGGAAATACTATTCAATTGTGGATTTCTCTTTTCGACCAATAATAATTGCATGCTTTTCGTCCTCGGTTTCAAATTCAACATTTTTGAAAGCATTGTTTCAAAATGATTTAAATTTAATGTTATAAGTATTATTACTTATTACTATCTAATGATACTAATAAACTAAATACTAGTAATATAATGAATTGTGACAGTAAGATTATTATTTTAAAATTTTTTAACGACGTAGGTCTAACACATCTATACGTATACATATGTATTAGATGATTACTATTTTGATGTATCCAAACACAATAAAATTGCTCGTGGAGCAATAAAAGCTACATTATCACCCATGGTGCTCCAAAATGCTTCCCAAAACGTTGAAACTACGAAACCGTGGGTTGAAAATGGGAAACAGTTTTATCGTGTCTATTAAATTTGTATAGTATCCGGGATGCTACTCGGTGAGCCTGACAAAATTTTAGCCATGTTGCATAGAGTATTATGTATTTACTATTTATATACGTTGGTAAGTATATAAACTATGAGTATAACGATACGATACATTATTCGAGTAGAAGTGAAAAATTCGGAAATAACCATCTTTACATTTTACAAAATTTCCGCCTCATCAGAGGACAATTAAATAATCTTACAACTCAGTGGCCGGTATACCTTCTGATATATACGATGCTTGCAATATTCAAGCGATAAAAGAAGAACGGGGTAATTTTTGAGCGAAAGGATTTGCAAAATGTATATCAATAATTTTTTTTCATCGTCAAATCTCGTTCAGCGAGATGGCCACTACAATTTCCTCTAAACGAGAAAATAATACTGAGCAGTGCTTTTATACTATTATGGTGTTTTAAGGAAAAATAATCGATTTACAGTGACAGACACCTAACCCGTTTTTTCGTATAACGATTACTGCAGCAGCAATGACTCCAGTACAGTTTTATTGCCCGAACACTTATTGTGGAAAAAGAAAACAAACAAATGGAATTGTCGTGCTGTCAATACATTATCGGTAGCACCAACGAAGCTCTTTTTCGTTATTCCAAACACAACGATCCATATAATACATATAGCTGTACCCCATCGCTAACAATAACAAACAGTAGGGAATGGCCGGCAGAACGCAAACGAACATAATTGCTTTTCGGAGAATAATTTCATCAGTGAAATAGAAAACTACGAGAACCTCGGTGGAAATGAACCTTGGTGGAAATGCTGTCTTTTTCAATTACGAATACATTAGACGTATTTTCGTTTTCAAATATTGCACTGCAATCACGTACAAATAAACACTAATAATATATACATCTATTTACGCTATTGACGTTTATTCGGTTTTCCAGAACAATATTATTTATTGACAGCAGCAACCTTCGCTTCTTTGCCTTATATCTTACATTTTTATGCGTACTGTATTTGACGTATATCGTAAATGAATATTTATACTATTCACAGTAGAGGTATAAGAAGGATAATAAAGGGAAAAACCTGTTTAATAGATACTTCACGGTGACAGGCTTGTATACGAGACAACGTGTTTATTTCACGCATACGTGAACGCTTTTAAAACAATAAAACGAAGTGAGCATTATGCTATATTTCCGTCCCTACTTACGTTTTTCCCGAATCTTTGGAATAATTGGTTTTTTCTGAATGTTTGAAAAGTGTTCTTTCTGTTTCTTATCCGTTAATCTCCTCGAGCTTATCACGATTCCCAAACGTGAATTACTCTGGAAGTAGGTAAAACAAACACATAAATACAGTTCTTTTTTATAATTTTCGTCGACACCGGGTCTACATGTTTATCAAAAACCGGAAATCTCTTGAATACAATATAAACAGCGTGGAATACTTTAAGAGCATTTTAAAATAAACAATTTATAGAGCTACTTGTACAGCTCGGTGCACCGTAACTCCGCATGCATCGCGGCCATTTTATAATATATCACCTAAACTCCGCATACAAGGTTTTTTTTTACACCTTAACTCCGCACATAATTTTTTTCTCAACCACCCTAACTCCACCCATATTTTTTTTATTGTTTAAATACAATATTTTATGTTATTAAAAAAAACATTTATATCAATTAAATTAAATTTATTTTTTAAACTAAAAACTAATTATCTAAGAAAAATAATAATAATTAACACAATTTACAATAAACATAATATGTCATTATGACGTAAATTAAAACTAAATATTATTAAATGTTATTAAATGATGCTAAACTTTTTATAAAATTATACCTATCAATTTGGCCGTCGTTTTATAATTCTATTTTTTTATTTATAAATTCCATATTGATTTTTGTTTACTTGTAATAATTCTACTTTCATTATTATTAGCAGAATTCATTCGTATGTAAGAATCCGTCTGTACCTATAGCTAATTCATTTTAATGAAGATTGGATGTACTGAAGTAAATAAATTACCAAATTTAGCATGAAAAGACTCATATGCAGTTGTTTGTAGTTCTCTCCAGTGTTGCTTCTTTTTTGGCCCAAATACAGGGTGGAAATGTTGCATCGATTTTTGCGATGTTTTTCTAAGTGATAATTTTTTTTTAATTCGTGCATCCTTGGATTATTTATTTCCTTAGATATTTCAATCAATTTTATTCCATGCGGACTTTCGGTGTTAAAAATATTTTTAGAATGCGGAGCTACGATGCGTCCGTACAGCTCATGGAGGTAGAACGTCTTGCATTCGAAAATAGAATAGATAATGTACGTATTTGGCGCTGCTGATTATTTAAATATATTTTTTCATGTTTCAATTTTCGACTAATTTAACCTTGAAGGAAACTTTTAGAGTATTTTTTGAATTTTTCATGAAATTTTCCTTTTTTTGATGGCATAAAAAACCCAACCTATATATATAACCTATATATTATTAATATACACTTGACACTCATCGTTAAATTTGATAATATTATTTGCGTTAGCATAATATCATATTGTAATTAATACTTCAATACATAATATCGCTTAACATATCGCTATCAATTTCTGAGAGCAATGGAATTCACCGATGGAGTAGGTACACCACGGTATGTTTTCCGTCGTGTGAACATATTTTTATGTAGGCCATAATGGGTCATATGAATTTACCCCATACCATGCAGAGATTTTTTTGCTTCGGGTAGTCACAGTAAATTATCCGCATACTGGAAAGGGATGATAAAGCGACCTATGTATGTAATGATGATTATTCTTGTCCCTTCAAAACACAAGCAATAATAATTAATAATAATATATGCTGATGGATCGACCATGGCAAAAAAAAAACAACGTGTACCTCTTTAATTACTATGTTGTCTCGTCGTCGTTAACAACAAGACACCCGATTAAACTCCGTGACCCAAAATGCGCGACCGACGTATAATACGTATAATAAATAACGTGTGCAATTCCACCACCAAAGTAGGCACTACTACTTCATATATACGAGAAGCATTATTGCGAGTTTGGAGAGTAAAAAAAATAATAATAATAATAAAAATAATTTTACAACAGCGGCGGTGTTTTTTATTTATTTCAAACATTACCTACTGCTGCAGTGCTGCTCGGTTGTGCGTGAGATAAATACGTCCTGGGAGTGACAACTGTTATCGGTCATACTCAAGTCTGCACACGTGGAAAAAATACCCGAAACATAATAGGATATATATTTTCATTTTTTTTTTTGAAAAAGGTCGATGCCGCCGTCCACTTTACGAATTTTATCCGCTTACGGATCGTTTTTGCGCTTGGAAAAGGGTAAGGTGGGTAGGTTATATTACGGTACAATATTAACTAACCACTTTTATGTAATATATATATATATACATAGGATATATGCACGTTTACACTATACGAATATTGTAGAAACGTTTAAAAGAGGTTCACCGTACTCCACCGGTGTTTGGCTAGTTTACATATCCACCTCGCCTATCTGTATAGTGACCCAAGGGAAGACTGCCACAGCGTAATATTATTTACGAGACTACGGAAGTGTTTATACACCAAAATCCGCCAAAGTTCAAATTGGAAATTTCAAAAAGTCTGCAGTAGCGACCCGACGTCATGATAAACACTTAAAAACTGCGAGTTTCTCCGTGAAAATCTTCAGCTGCTGTCTGTTACAGTAAATAATATTGATATTTCATTTGTATACCCGACTAATTACGTAAATAATGTATATTCTATTGTTATATGTTTATTTATTATTATAAAATTATTAGTCGTTCTGATTTAATATCCATATACCGACTAATAAAAAGTATATGATAAGTTGTCCTGAGTTTTTGTTAGAAATACATAAGAGTCCCTATACTTTAAATTCTAGAAACGTATCCAGTTTTCATGTTATCCATTAGTTCTAGAAATCACATGATTGATAGTAATGTAACGAACCAGTTAATTTTGACTTTAATTTTGATCCTACAATAACTAAACTGAAATTGCACTAATTGTACCTATCTATAACTGTCGTATAAAATTATTATATTGAATATTTGTAAGCCTGAAGCCATTTCTTATACATTTACCCCTTGCGAGTGCTAATTAATAAATAAATAAATTACAGCGGTAATATACGCGAGTTCAGTGAAATTGGCGACCGACAATTGCAATGATAATTATATGTTATGTTAACGGCGGATTTGGTGGAATGAGTCGGAGATAATATAAGACATTTATGATGAACGGCATCGAACCTAATTTCATTATCAATCTCATTAAACCCATGAATATTTTCTTACGCACAGTACCTACGTTCCTACAGGTACCGTATAAGTGTGTATGCTCACCATGACTTGATCGACCGTTATTCGTATATTTTTAATTATTATATTTAATGTTGTTTAATCTGATTATTAGATATAATTTTCATGTTTTATCTGATCAAGTTTACAATACTCAACGGGACTCCAACCTGGAGAACTACACGGCTGCGATAGCGGCAAGCAGAAAAAAATAAAATAAAATAAAATCGTAAATATAAAAGGTATGTATAACAGGCGTACCTACGATAGTATCCTTATTAGTAAGTAAACCTCTACATAAAAATTTGCATGTTTCAGTGATATGATATTGCAACGTGCAGATTTACATACCTGCAGTATACACTCACTCCAAAGGTGCACATCGTTAACGGAATAATATTTAAGCACGTCTTTGACTCTTTCTGAGAAAACGGCGTCATGCTTGCAGTGTAGTGTATGTGTAATGAACAGAAAATGCCTTACATCTGACCATATCCTTAAATCTTCCTGGATAACGCAATCAAATAAGCCATCATAAAACACATAGCGGTACGATTACCTGCGCAGTGTAAACGGGAAAAAAACCAATCGAATCGCCATACAGTTAATGGAGTGCTTAGCAAATATAGGCCTGAAAATTGCTATAGTGTATCATTAAAATGATCACCGTATGTCAATATAATGTATATAGTACAAGAACCAGCGGAACCGAACGAAATATTTAAGTCGGGACAGTAAAATTGTTATAGAACGATTTTGTTACTTTATCTTGTGGCCTACACGCCGGGGTAAATACCGCGCAAGATAAATTGTGGGGCTGCTGTTACAGCTCTACGCCCGCACCCTCCTCCCTCTTGAAAAACGCTATGGAACCTTTATCACAATGTCACAATGATGTATTTACGGGGACACCAAGTGTCAAATAGATCTACCCACATTATGTTTTTCTTAGCTTCTGGTCGCGATACGGGTTTTATGCTATTATAGCTCGCTATATAATTTACAGCGGTGGATTTAAAATTTATGTAGCTACAATATCGTTATACTTAAATAATTTCTGAAGAAATTTCATTAAATGTAATAAAATGAAAATTGTAATACTTATTTTTAATAAGCAACGTTCTGATAGATTTTCCGTGATGTCAATATACAAATAAAATACACATATAATAAGGACGTGTGTCTGCAGAACGAACTTAACTTTTGTTTTGAATGGTTGGAATGATTTGTGTTTACTATAATAATATAACAAATTTAAATTTGTCGAAATAGTTATTGTTTAAAAACTATGCGTTGCTTTAGTATTAATTTATCTACAATCAAACGTTACGCCAATATACCGAATAGAGGTAGCATAAAAAGTAACCAATGAAAGGGGTAGGTTTTCATAACACTTCGCATGTATACATGTAACAATTAAAAAAAAGCCAAATACTGGATTTCAAAATGTTATCTACTAAATTACTTAGATTAATACCAATGCGATATTAGAGCTTAAAAAAAACGTCCTACTATTATCATAATATTTTAATAGCATATTAATCTGCGTCGGCTCTAATTGCATATTAATCCGTCACGCAATCGTAATCGTTCGATAAAATATACCAATAACGAATAATGACTTACGGTTCTGATTTGTAAACGACTGTAATAAGTCCGCATATTCTGAGTATATACATAAAAAAAAAATAATAATAAATATAAAAATCGATATTTTTTCATGGTTTAATTATCGATTACATGGGCATTATTTTATCATAATCTGCCGGCCCGATCACGAATAGAAGGTTATATTCGCTATACCGCGCGAACTTTAACGATATTCGGTCAACTGATTATCATCCACATACATATACATAAGTGTAGAATATGATGACAATGTGCAATCGCGATAGGTTCTGTAGTAATGGCATTAAAAATAACAATGTAAACAGCACTTGGATCAAAAGACGATAATGGTTTAATTTAAAAAATTGACTTGCAATATTTATTCCATGTGCGTGCGTTGCGTTACATTGAACTGTTCAAGTCGCTGAATTATAATATATTCTAAACACAGATTTTCGTAACCCATCATGTAAATTCGAAAAAAATCCCAACACACCACTGTATACCCCCTTTGTAACCAGAGAAATAGAATTAAAAAAAATTATGATAGTTAAAGTTTTCATATTTTTTTTCGAAAAAGCGATGTTATGCACAGATCGTATCTTACGAATAGCCTAATTCACCTTTAGTTTTAGGAAAACTTTTTCTCTTTAAAACCACTTATGCTCTTTATATTTTATTATTTCCTTTTTATCCTCGCGTTGATTCACTTGGGTCGTTTTTCCAGGAAGAGTTATGTTTTTTCGCGCATGATACGACCCTTACATTGTAGTTACTTATTGTCTCGCGTTGACCACGTTCACTTGGTAGATTGCGGTAAATGTAGTACAAACATTTGTTGAAAAATCGACCGTGACTCGCAAACAATGCGTTGTAGATTTTAATCGCAATCACATTATTTTATAGTTTCATAATCGACGTAGACATTACGCGCCACGAGATGGATTAAACAAAATTCATATTTCGATATTAATATTATTATAAATCAAAAGAATATTATGTAAAATATATTTTCTAAAATTATAATATGTTTTAAAGTATCCTCATCGTTTTGGACATTGTGATATAATTACTTAAAACACAACTAAACTTTATAATTTTTTATTGAGGTTATGTATATATAATATATTAATCATATCTCTGATTTCACATATACTCTGACTGCTGCCGAAGCTGTGTAGTCATCGTTTAAATTTTTAGCTTGTAAGTAAATTTACTCACGGACATAGATTACAAAAATACAACCGGATATGTTTCTGATCAAAATATTAAAAAGCCCATCAAATCGATTTCTGCATCCTTTACGTAACACGCTATTTGTTGATGACAAACAAACGTATTTACGTTAATAACCTATACAACTCGAATATTATCGAAATCGTGAGAATAAAATGCACTCAAAGCATTCATATTATACAGTTATAACTAGGACCCGGATTTAAATGCCTGTTCGAAAAATGTACGCAAAAATACAATGCAAGCATTCGTAAAATATATTGTAACTTATGAAACCTCATCGTAATATACACGTAATACGTCTAAAAGCGTCAGACAAACGAAGACCGATATACTATTATCGCTCGATAAGAAAATACTCTGATAAAAATTATATGCAATTAAATTGGCAAATTGTTTGATGTGACATTAAGATATATTTAAATATTTTAACCTTGTCTAATTTAAAACCAAATTATCCCATGTTATATCGTTCAAAATGAAAATTAACTATATTATGCTTATATTTGAATGATATCAATTTTTTTTAATTATAATATGAGAAACACGTTTAAAATGTCTTAAAAATAAAAATTGCATTAAAAATGTTAAAACTACTCCAAAAAGTAAAATATCTACTAAAAGTGCAAAAAGTGCAAAAAAAAGTTGTAGTTACTAAATGTAGTACTTAAAACATGTTTGTAGATTGGAAAGTATCGTATAAGACATTCGGAAAAAAATAGTTGTATAGTTATAACTATTATAAATTTATATTACTCAACTAAGTAATAGACCGCCGTTTTTGTCATACCGAATATTTAATTTTATAGACGCTAAACCCAATACATCTATTATATGAAATTTACTAAAATTGCAAATAAGTAACGATTACTGACCTTAGATCTTTTGGCTCCCACTTTGTGCCACTCGATGAATCGTGTCACCAGTCGTTATCATATTGTTGTAACAGCAACTTCTATCATATTATAGCTGAACAATTAAAAAAAGCATTTCTAAACAAAAATGTGCACGTGGTAATATATTAGACGGTGACAATAAAATATACTGTTTCGTCATGCGTGTGCCAATAGTTTGATTTTCCATGATACTAGATGCGGCGTAAAAGACTACGTTTTTGTCTTCAACGTTTGAACAAAAAAAATATCCAAAGAAGATAAATATCGTGTCGTCCCAGTTCACCGAAACCCCTTCCGGCAACAAATAAACCAGTTTTATACGGTTCGAGAAAAAAATCCCATTTCGTTGAATCTCAGTTTAACATTGTAAGCAGACATTTACGGCACATTTTACAATAAATTATCGTTCTGTAATCTTATCGTTGACAGTAAGAAAAACTTACCTACGTAAACAATAGTTAAGATTACGATGGGTTCTTTATTGGATACTGAGTATATAAAATCAAATCCACGCAAATGTTTTGTTTTACATTCTATGTTTTCTATGTTCATGACGATATTAATAAAGCATTCATAGAAACGATAAGCGTAAGAAATAATAATGAGTGTGGCTTTTGTGGGAAGATAACTGATTCAGTCTTGTGCGAAATGTTTGTCATACCAATACGCCATTGCATAAGACGTTGTACAGAGTCGTTTAATATAAAATTAAATATCTACATGAACTTTTTTAATAAATCGATAACATTGTAGAGCCAGCCATTTTATATTTTACAATTGGACTTACTACTGGCATGATCCCAAAACTCATTAACGGCAAAATTTACGCTTTTCAGAAACAAAAGATTTTGTGAAGTTAAATAATTTATATTTATTTTTTACAGCTATAATACTTAATAATATTTTGTATAAGTTTGCGTTTTATACGACGGCGCATAGTATAGGCAATCGAGGACCATGTATGTCGTTTCTCTCGGTCTCCAATATTTTAATTATTTTTAGAGTATAGGCCATAGAGCAACAATATTTTTGCCAGAATATTATACGTATAACATGTATTATATTACATAAATTGAAGAATTTACTATTTATTTACATAATTAATTTAGTAAGCTATCCGGATGATGAATCTTTTTTTTCGCATCACTGCTAAACAAGTGTTCAATATTATTATTAAAAACCTTTTGTATACAAAACATTTATTATACATAATACATACTCGCCAGTAGCGATTATTATTTGACGATACACCCCGTGATGTTATTTAAATTATTTAAATATTATTTACAGCAAATAATCCGTTTCCTGTAATTATTCCACAAACCGTTTTGAGTTGGACAGCACTTGACTTTACATTATGATCGTGTTATGATAATAATTTATATACAATACTAAGGTATTTTATTATTATTATTATTATTATTATTATTATGCGGGTACTTTTACTATACCGAAAAATACATATTTATTTTATTGTTTGCCATTTTGTACGTTTCGTACCAATATCAATTTATCCGTCAATCTTACTCAATCATAATGTGAACTGTTCAAGTTGAACACCTAGAAAACCGTAGTGTACAATAATATTTATGAAAATTGAAAATATCGAATTTCAAACTGTTATAAAAAAAAAACCTCGACCAAACCAAATTTTCTGAATGATTTTGAATACCAGGTAAAAACGTTAACATTGTTTTTAGTTTTTATTCACGTACAACCTCACTGAGAAAATCTGAAAACAAAATTATCGATATAAATTTAAAAACCCTTCAATTTTACCCAATCATATTGTGAACTGTTCACATTGAACACCTCGAAGACCGTAGTATATGACGATATATTTTATCAAAATTGAAAATAGCGAATGTCAAACTGTTATAAAAAAAAAAACCCCGGCCAGACCAAATCTTCTGAATGATTTTCAGTACCAGGTAAAAACGTTAACATTGTTTTAAGTTTCTATTTGCATACAACCGTACTGAGAAAATCGGTAAAAAAAATCACCTCCTCGGGTTGTCACTTGTCACCAACAGTGTTACAATCCTTATCTAAACAAATGTTGCGTGACTACATGAATGACTGCATTGTTCAACTACACGAAATAGTGTTCACGGACGAGAAAAAAACCAACCTGTTATATATGAAATCGATACGTTTCTCACATCGCACGTGGTCACCATGCCATAAAATGCGATAACTAATAGTTATTATTATATTAAACAAATTATATCAAAACAATCCGATATACCTAAGTATATACAATATTGATATAAGATATGCTAATATAGTGGCTAAACACCGGACGTCAGTTGAGTGAAGTCGGAAGGTCTTGTCACCGATCGCAATGCGTTGTTCGCCAACCCGGCTTTATCTTTCCCGTTGTACATGACAGTGGATGAACCGTTAAGTAACATGAACGAGTGAACGGTAATATAATGCTATACCATGGCCATGTTCATTGATTATTTATTATAATAATACCTAATAGTGCAAAAATAAATTATAATAAAACGTTATATAAACAACAAGATAACACGTCATGCTTTACTAAAAACCTTTGTGACATTTATCATTTACTTTATGACTAACCTTAACTATATTCTAAGCGTATGTCCTTGATCAACTATGTAAAGTCTTTAAACATTCCACCCAATTTTCCTTCTGTGCTCAATACTCAATCTGAAACGGTCTTAAAAAAAAAATTAACCTAGGTATTATAAGAAGCTGGCTTGGTCATTTAAGGTGGTTAATAGTATCTTGTATTATATTAATCATTTATATACTTTACACTGTCTAATATCACTATACATTGTGTATTTGTATAAATGTTGAGCTGTAATAATTTTTAACTAAAAGCTATTAAAAAAAACACACACACACATACTTTATGCTTAGTAGGTAATGAATAATTTCTAATGTCATATTTATATGAGTATATAACTACAGGGGGGATCCAGGATAAGAGCCCCCTCAAAATAAGAAACATAAGGATAAATAAATATACTGATATAAATTCCCTATGCATATACGTAGATTAAGGTTATATATGTACATAAATATAGATGTTTTCTAACATCATATATTAATACATATATATACCTATCATTTATTTATTTATGTATAATAAACGAGTATTAACCCTTTAGCAATTAAAATAGTTATAAGTACAGTTCAGCTTATATTAATTCGGAATTTGGATACAATAAGAAGTAAATATTATTAGTAAAAATGGTAATAGTTAACAAATTATAACTAATTAAAGAATAAATATATACATAGTACAGTAAAAATCATTATTTAACAATAAATAGTTACACAAAGAATAAAATAATAATAATAATATTAAACAACAGAATTTAAATTTAAAGCCAAATAAACATTTTGTTTAAATATAAATAGCGACATTGTAAAAAAATCAATATGATCCATTATACTGTTGGCCAAAGATAAAACTCTGGGAAAAAACGAGGTGGAAGTATAATTATTTTTCATGTTGTTATCATGTTGGAATTAAAAACGTTGTTTGCCCCCTTCCCCCCCCACACGCCTAAATATATACATACATGCATTACATACACACACATCACACACCCAAAAAAGCAACTATTCAGTGATCTCGACATATTTATGTATACAGTCGTATAGACTACAGACGTGATGCACTTATTAAATCTATGTTTGGTCATCATAACAATACACGGCATGGTATGGTTGATTGTAATAACTATTGAATACTGTTGGAATACCAAATCGTGTATGGTATGAAAAATGCACAACTCTTTACTAACAAATTAGATTAAATATGTTATCAGTTTCGATGGATAGATTTCACCAAATAATTCGGTTGCAAGACGTGAATATAACCATATTCTCGACATGAAAGGAAACGCAATATGTAATTTGTAACAAAACGTAAAGTCGGTTTCGCTTTTCTATATTTTGTTAACTTTTATTTATAATAATAATAATAATGACACAGTTGAATTAACGTAGCAATGGTTATTGCTTTACAATATTCACAATTGGTACAAAATTCACAATATTCGCTGTTGAGCTTACAAATATTCACGACACATATAGATTACGGAGAATTACTCACATGCCCGGGAAATCAGT
>JAIPRK010000100.1:251164-404282 GCA_025469195.1 Chaitophorus viminalis | reverse complement strand
GTAAATGACATCAATGACCGGTGAAAGATGTACATTTGAATTTAAAATCTGGTTTTTTCCACCATTTACCTACATAATCAAATCATTTTGGTAATAGACGTCATTCACCGGAGAATGACGACATTCATCATATTCATCTTTCACCGTAACATATATATCATATACTATTGTAGGTGAGATGTATGAACGATAACAGTTTTTCGATTGGTAGAAAATTATCGTTGAATATCCTATTCTATTATAAATAAATTATGAAATAAAATATAGTGTTCCTACCTATATATTTTATATACATTTTATCCAACATTTCATATGAAAAATATTCATTGTACATTTTCAAATTTAGGAGACAAGGTGGAGGTTTTATAGTTGCATTTCGATTAATCTCTCTAAAATAAATGAAGGCCTTCGGAAAATCATTATAATTATTTCATTTTTGATAGTAACATACGCCTAAAGTATATATAAACGTATATATCACCTAAAGAAATTGAACGACAGTATTATATTTTAATATAGGTACATCTATATAAAAACCAATTATCTATAATAGTTTGATACAATCATAACATTCATAAACGTTTATTCAGAATTCACCAATATTTAATAGGCTAATAAGTGTACAAAATCATGGGTTTACCTGACGATTATAAAATGAAATCGAGTAAGAACTTTAATTAAAATACGAATCGGTGATTTGAGTTTGGGATGTAGATGATAACTCCGATTGAATTTCTTTAAAAAACTTAAATTAAATAAATATATTATAATATAAGCTTATATTTTTAGCTATCGCTTAATTAACACTTTAAGATTTCTAAACACAGTCGATTTACTGCTACATTACTAAACCATCATTGCGTTCTAATACATTTTCATCAAAAGGTTTCCAATAACTTTTGATGACTATGGATCTTCTATCTTCTATAAAGACGTCGTAACATACTGACATATATAGTGATGTACCGACAATGCTTGTTATACTTATTGGATTGTTGCAAGGTATATAAATATATAATACATCACTATTATGAGTATTATGTATATTATACACAATATATAGGCGTGCTCATAATAAATTAAGTAAAAACAAAATATGACGCAGATATCTCATAGCGATAATGTTACACGATCATTAGAAAAGACTATTAACACACAGATAAAGTTATAAGCACTTTGTTAATACACATTACACGACGATGAACCTTATCATGTCCACTACTGAAAACCTCATTATTATTTGGTTTTCTATCTTTTATAATACTACTTCATCAAGTTATAGTTTTTTTCTTAAGTTGGCATAAAAAATATTTGTAAAATTATATAAGTACGTATTATTTAACACACTGATAATTGCTGATTAAGCTTTTATTACTTACTTCTTATGGATATTAATATTCTTAGAAATAACTTATTTACTTATAAATTATAATTTATTGTTATAAAAGTATAGCTATTGCCTAATAATATATTATACTCAACAATAAGTAAACAAAAGATGTATGTGGCGTGACTGCTTGGAACGTTCATAGGAAATAAACTTTATAACCATACTGAGCTCGTATAATATTGTTTGGGTAAACGTATATTTTGATTTCCGACTTAAAAATACTATAACGCTATAAAAAAAAAAACATTCAGTTTGAAACCTATGCGTGTGCGTATACAAATTGAGTGTATTTATTATAGGTACATAATATGTTTCAAATATTTTTTTTTCACATAATATGCATAATATATGTATAGATTGCGCTTACAACGTTGGGGAAAAAACGGTTGATGATAATATTTGATTTTCACACAACAAACGTGACGCGGTTTCACGATAATTATCGGTGGAGCTCGTGCTCCTTCGCACCTGGCCATAGCATGTCCTGCGCAACAGACGTGCCGATCGCGGTTCTGACTCGGGCTGCGGCGTGGATGCATAATAAGGCCGATATAATGTGTTTTTATAACCACACACATACACGTATATATTTACGTGAAGTCCCGTATCTGTGTGTGTGTATCGTTGTATGGAAATCCGAGGGAGGAGTCCACGCCGTCCCCCAGGGCGGACAGGGGCCGTTCCCCGTGAACCGGTGCGGAACCCTCCATTATTTTCCTATATACACACGCACAGACACTACACATGCACAGACACACACGCATTTGAATACGTATATAATACGTCATACCGTGTCCACGTAATATGATTAAAGGGATTTTTGTATATTATGTATATACACACACGCGCGTGCACATGTATATAATGTATGGAGGACAAAAGAAGCGCACGCGGGCCCCGCGAGGTGCAGCGCTAGAAAAATCATAATAAACGCGCGCGCTGCAAAATAATATTCATTTCGTATAATATGGGCGTACGCGAGATTTTTTTTTCTTTTTGTCAAAATTTCCGTTCCCCACGCGCTCGGCGTCGACGACGTGTAGAATAACAGACGCGCGTTCTCCCGACAAATATAATACACACATATATATATATATATATATATATATAAATATAAATATAAATATTGTTTATGTGCCAGGCAAGCAAACAATAATAAACCTCGTGATACTATATATATATACAAAATACTCATAATGCACACGATGCTGTAGACCTAGCCGCAGCACTGCAACGGTGATGTACGTCCAAGATCCGAGAATCATCCGTTTGCAATGTGTGCCTTTGCACCAAATGGTCTGTTTCAAATATCATCAAAACAATAATGGTCTGGTGTTCATATTTATTTAGTCACATAAAATAAATGATTCCATCTCTTTTGGTTTGGACATATTTTAATTCAAAGCTGATATTTAACACACATATAAAATTGTACTATAGAAATTGTTGCATTCGATTCAGTGAGAACTGAGATTTATACAAATGTGAAACAATACAGCTTTAAGTTACAACAACACGTCTGCTCTAATGATTTGCAGTATACACATAAAATGTGTGTATGTCTTGTGGTAGAAAATATGTCCATAGTTAATATCCTGTCAGAGAAATTGTCCATCTTACTGTCCACGACCGAGATTGTAGCACACGAGACATCGAGAATTCGATACTTATATAAAGGGCTTTTAGTTTCGTAGGTAAAAGTTTAAAAAGTAACAACAAAAATTGAGAGAAATATACTAAAAATTATAGTTTCCAAAGTAATGCCTTGTATACATATAGTAACAACTAAAATAATAACAGAATCAAGAATACTTTTTTTATGAACACTATGACATATGATAAATTTAAAAATTATAAACGATAAAATGAATAAATATTATATTAATTGATTTATTCAAAGATTAAAAGATTGTACAAAAAAATTCTCTACGCGCGTGCAAAATAAAAAATTAAAGTTAACGCTTTTTCAGCATTCATCACGCAGGTAAAATAAAAAATATTGCGGTTGACGCAAACGGACGATATTGCAGATCTTCACGTTTTCACACAGATTGCCGTATTTTAATATGATTACCATCATCATACTTCCATTTCGCGTACCTATTATGTTTTAAATACATGCATTTCCTTTTCCTACATAACGTATTATATTATTTGCGATATACCTTATATACGTACAATAACAACATTAATATAATAATAATGCACGTTATAGTTGTTGTTATTACAAGACTTCGGACACGTGTACATATTATATATATAAATAAGTGCAGTCTGCTGCACTAACGATATCGACGCCCACCCCGTCTGTGCAGAGCCGATATATTATTATAATATACATTGTACGATGTGCTGCGTCTACACAACGTGGTCAACGGCGTCGTCATCCATCGTCTTCGTCGATATAGAAAGTCACACAAATAATAGCGTATAGGTACGTCATTTTAAAAACATGTAATCATTGAATCCATTCTTTGTCGTTCTATATATAAAAAAAAAAATAAAAAAATAGTTGTTTCCTCCAATTTATAACGTATACGGATCATTATTACTATACATTTCAGCTTAAATAACCGCATCGGTATAACGCTATATTATAGGCTTTATACTTTGGACTAAATGGAATGTCGATTGTGTGCAAGACCTTGATAATTTAAAAAAGTTCAATTACTCGTCATGGTCGTTATATTAATAGATGCCGGGCGTACACAATTATTACCTTTTTATTAGTTGTATATAATATTTTTGTATACCATTAATAAATATATACTATATAGTTTATACTGTACTTGCATACCTATTTTAGTAGCATATTATACCAGCCTTTGTCTGAATGTCACAAAGTTTTATTTTTATAAATATTTATATACGTTTGCTGAAACAATACGATATCGATGCATGGAATTGCGATGGTAAAGTAACCAAGTACCACAAAATGACTATGATATTTATATCATTGTAGAGCGCATCGAAACGCATTATATCCAACTATAAGCCAATAAGGTCATATACCTAATCTAAAAAAAATTCAAAATTTTTATGTTTGAAAAAAAAAACGATTACTGAATATAAGATTTAAAATATATATTTTACCACCTCACTTTCTTCTCATATTTGAAAAATGAAGAAAAAAGCATAATCGAGAAACTTAAAAAAGTATTAATTGGTACAATTATAAGAAAATATTAAACCGTATCACCAGAAAAGTGTTATATAAAACATAGCTGCTTTATAAGAAAACTTGTAGAAATTAGAACCGTTATTATAATTCAATGGAATAATACCTATTGGTTTTATACTAATTCTAAAAATTATTATTATAAATTTATACTATGAATGCAGTAGGAACGATATATGTATACATATATATATATATTATATTATCATGGCTGCAATTTGAAATAGAATAGTTATTGCAGATTTAATTTTATTATTTTATTACGCTTAACATGTTATATAAATATAGGTTTATTTTTTAGGATAATTGTAATTTAAAAGAGTTCAGTAAATGACTATTTTTATTACCTACTGTAAGCCTGCACTATATCTGTATATATGTATATACAAATATTGAAATATATATACCTGTCAACGACACCCGTTGTGTGTAATACTGCGAAAATGAATTGTCTTCATTGCTACTATTATTTTCGTATAAATGCATCGTATATTAGTTATATTATATTCAATGCGGTTGGTCTTGGAGTATTGTAATAGGCCATAACTAATTTGTGACCGCCCAGGGTGTGGACCCAAGATGACATTAAGATTGTTGTAGACATGATTTCGGCACATTTTTACACACAAGGTTTCGCCGCTGCGCCGCTTAGACACTTCACCGTATAATATACTATATTTAATGTATAAGTATGTGTAATGTACTACTCATAAAAAACCAGCTGTGTATATTGCGGTATGTAGGTACACAATATTTTTCTTGTTTCTGTGTATTCATTGAGTTACGAAATATATATATGAATTAAATAGTAAATATTAAACGTACCATTACCATTTAATTATCTCTATACATAGTTATAGAAACAAAAATACATTTTATAGCTTCTTGTATTGTTCACTGTAGTATTATTTTTGTATTTAAATGCATACGAAAAAGTTGAAGTTTTTACAACCTTTTATTATTTAATAAAATCGATAACATACGAGTATAGGATGAATTTTAGATTCTGAATGGAGTGATGAATGTATTAATCTTACAATGATGTGTGTTTAATTTTTTTAGATTCTGGCCTTCAGGAAAAAATTTTATGGCCATATGAAATTTAAATTTTACGTTAATGAATAAAATAACGATTTTAAATATTTGTTATTAATCAAAAAGTTTAAGTCGTAGAAACTTGAAACTTTTACCAGTTGTTTAGATTCGCATTTTCTTTTCAAAATATTATACTAATTTTTAACTATTTTATAGGCATTTGAAATATTCGATTTTTTCATTTTTTTTTTCATAATTGTTGATAAATTTAATAGAAGGTTCCACAGAAGATTTTCTTACTGTCGTTTTAAAATTATTGAAATCCATAAGTACAATTTTTTTATAAGAGTTTAAACAGCAAATATAGACATAATATTACAATTTAAATATAACATAGTACATTATATACAACTATTCTATACTAATAAATCATTTACGTTCAGAATTGTTGTTCGTATGCATTGATATCATTAAATTCAAATTTAACACATCCATTATAAAGACTTACCCTATGAACGAGGTCCACTCTACTCCCTACTGTACATCAGAGCGAGTCCCCGTCCAGTTCTTTTTTTATTTTTATTTTTTTTTTAACGTATTATTTGGGTGATAGCCCTTATTTTATAATGATTTAAAAACATTAAAATTTGAAAATGTGGGCAATAATGATATTTCAAAGAATAAAAAATTTGAAATTGGTTCGATAATCGATATTCAACGAATGAGAGTAATTTCATAGTTTCAAAAATACAATAAATGATACTATACAATGTATAATTGGTAATCGGTATCGGTGCATTATGCTCGTAATTATAGAAACTGGTTAAATAATAATTCAACCCGTTAATAATTTAATAAAATATATTACAACTTTATAAAATGGTTATGGACTGAAATTTTAAAAAAAATATTAATTAAAAAAAAAATTACTGTTTTAGAAATTGTTTGTTTTTTAAAAATCATTAGGCCATCACTCAAATAGTACATTAAAAGAAACGCTCTTCAAAGATATTTATACCAGATCATGAGTTATATGGTGACTGGATTTCCAATTAATTAACATAATCTATAGCTGTATACTATGCATATGTTAGTAGTTTTATTTAAACTTAATTAAATTTAATTAATGGCAAACCTTAGGACATTTATTTTTAAAATGTAATAATCAATGTTGTATAGTATATCATTGTTGTATTTTATCGTATTATTTTATTTTATTTGTATTATTTTTTTATTGTATATATTAGATAATATTACTTTGTCTTGATGTCTTATGTTGGTAATTTTTGGACAATAAGAGTAGAGTCGTAGAGTAAATTATTATAATGTAAATGCCGGTCGGTAAAAACTATATATTATAAATGCAATGTTGACAACAACGAAAGTTTGAACATGCATATACTTATGAAAAAATATGGAACCTGCAAATTGCAATGGGTCCGAAACCTCAATAGACATATTATTGTACATGCTAAGGACATGTTATTGGGATATATCCGAAAAAGATGACAGGTAATAATCAGTAGTCATTAGTAATGAATTAGTGACTCAATACACATAAATACATAATAATATAATATGTTATATAATGTAAAAATGAAATAAAATATCGACACGTTATATGTAAGTATAGGTACATATTTCTCGGTTTCGCATTATTATTCTTCCGTACTGTATAATACGGTATGTATACAATAATGTTATACGTACTCACTTCAATAAATTTTGTGATGCAAAAAGTATGTCAATCCGGTCACAATTTAAATATAGTTAAGTTTTCGAGCCGAGATCGAACTAGACAAGCTAATACTACCTATATAATATATAAGTACGCACCATGGCCTGAATAATGTAACTTTCTCGACCATAACCGCTGTCATATACCTAACGGACAATTTAATATATATATCCAGGCCCGTGCGAGGGGAGTGGGTAGCCGGGTTGGGGTTCAACCCCCCCATGACCGAAATCATGCTTTTTATTGTTGATCTATTATAATATTAATTATTAAGTAATGTTTTATAATCTACTTTTTTTTTTTTATATTTAGCTTTTAGTATAACTATTACAGCTCAAAGATTATTTGAACGATATAACAGGATAACAATTCTATAGAATACAATATTAAAAAATATATTAAGAATTAATCATATGAAAATAATAATAATAATAATAGATAAAAGTGTTAAAAAATAAAGTAAATAAAGAAATCATATTATGAAACCAGCCTCCAAAATAAAATTAATAATTAAGTTTGTGATTATTTCCGAATTGGAGTTGAGAATGGAGGAAAGATTGAGAGGAATATTCATGAAATTGAGAGAATTAAATAAAATAGTGCGTTTCACTTGCAGAGAAGGGCAATCAAAGATAAGATGAGGAAGATCGCAAACACTTTCGTCGGGATGTAGAGTACAGAGAGGGGAGTCGTTAAGTCTTAATTTGTACGAGTGAACAGGTAGTAGTGTGTGACCAGAACGTAGGCGATTGAATTGTAGTATAATCTACTTATTTGTAATATAATGCATGACACAATAGTTCAATACTATAATATTATATTATATATAGTGTTTTCTTCACGTTTGCTGTCTATCGACTTTCGTCGCTGTTTGCTGTTATAACGACAAAATTTAATAACATGAATTTATTTAAAAAAATGATTTGTACATTATGGTATTGATAAAAGAAACACTTTTAACATATGTGTTAAGATAATTAATAGTAAATATAAATTATATCATAATTGACAACACTATTTGCTAATTATTTACGTAGGTATCTATTTTATACATTTTTTTTTCTCAAAACCCTTCCCATTATGAAATCCTACGCACGGGCCTATATGTATCTATGTGCATGCGTATTGCACACAGATGCATGTATACGCGTATTGTATATAATGTGTATAATATACATGGACATATATAAATTGGAACAAATTGGCTGAACAAACGGTGTATTATACTATATATAAATAATGCGGCGGCGCGCGGAGAATGTTGCAGCAGTGCGTTACACTTGTTATTGCAGGGGAAAACGTATATAGTGAGCAATAAAGCGTGCATATATATATACATACATAGGTATACGCACCTATATACGTATAATAACATCTTCGAAACGCGTATTATGTTCGACGAGGGGGGAAAACGATATAATATCTGAAACGGACAATAAAGGGCTACCGCGTATAACCTGTACACACACACACATATATATATATATATACGTGTGTGTGTGTGTGTGTTCGTCGAGTCTTTTTTTTTCGCGCTCCTCTCCTCTTTCTCGGGGTCCTTACATGAAATACTGATACAGCAGCGACGCCACCGCCGTGTGAGAAACTCGCTTTTATTCTTCGGCGGTCCCTTTCAACGAACGGCTGCGCGGCGTCGCACAATGACATCACGCCGCAAACGTTTATGCCCGGGCACCCCGGACCGGATCTGTCAACGGTTCACCCGATAATTTATACCCGGCCCGTCGATATAATATACGCATATACAGAACGATCGAGATATATGAGCGCGTCAACTGCATATTATATATATACTCGAACGCGTTCAGCGACGTTTCTGTTACAGGCATGACTGGATCAAACCATCCGTGGGCCCATAGAAGTGCGCAGAATATTTTCACAGGGGTGCAAACCATCAACTAAGAAATTACCCACTAAAAAAAAAAAAAAAAATCTGTATCATTATTAATAGATGGCATACATGCGTAAATATGCATATAAATCAGTAAAATTAAATTTCATATACGAGTTCAGAGAAGAGTGAAACACATTTGTTTCTTACTTTCAATATTATAATACTTTTCAAAAAAACATACATTTGCCATAAATTCCGAAGTGTGGTTATACAATTTTAATATAATATTTTTATATTAAAACTATGACTGAACTCGCTGAGGATGCAATTGCACACTCTGCACCCCCGTGTGTACGCCTATATGCCTAAGCACTATAGACATTAATATTGAAATTTTTTTTAAAAAAAAAACAAATATCATACATAGGAATTACGTTGTATTTTAACTGCGTGCTTATGATATATATATTATACCGTACGCCAAATACTATTTATTCTCTTAATTATTAATGCGTATTTCATTATGTATTATGTCGAATTCATTGTACGCATCTAAAATATAAACTATAAAATTAAAAATGTTTGATTGAGCATTTTTTTCTGGACATTTCGCATTATTTTGTATTCAAAAATAACTTTCATATTAATTGGGTATTTTCAACTTCCGTTTTCTTTTCGTAGACCATATTTTTCTCGTAGGCCATGGGCACCAAAAACCTTGGTACACATTTATTCATACAAAACTGGTAGTAACCGAAAACGTACATTATAGGCTACATAATATATTGACATAATATTTGAACATTATAGTATATTGATTCTACGTTAAAAAAATTAATTTTAAGCTTTTAAACAATTTTAATTAGACGTATTCAACATTCAATTTGTGTCTAATTAAATCTTTTCCAATTCATTTGTTCATCAAAACAATCAAATTTTAACGTATAATTTATGTATGTTCCTTAGTTATAATATATAACCTCCCTCGTATATTCAAACGAATCGCTAACAAATATATATATATATTTACTATACGAACAAAATATAAAGAAACATAATTCACAATTTCTTCGGGTATTATATGTTTTTTACTTGTTGATCGAAACCCATATTATATACTTCACTTCAACGATCGTATCACGTAAAACGTATTATTAGTTTGTTAGTTTACTGTATGCGACCACGAATTTATTATTTGTTAATTTTTAAAAACCACGCGTAGTGTGTACATATATGTATCTATAGTTAATCAATTTAGGACTCGGGTTCTCGTTATCTGCATTCACCTAATATAAAATATACACACAAACACACTATGCTCAAACGTGTACAAATGTAGACGAATATATTATAATACTTATTTATATCGCTCTGTATAAACTGAACAGAGACAACCCCTTTGGAGTCGCATTTTCGCAACCACCGTTTTTACTCGTATTATTCACACAACAACAATAATAATAATATTATTTGTACCGTATAAATAAGACCGACCGTACAGACTTGTGTTGTCGCACAAAGGAGCCGCGCGCCGATGATGTCTTTATATATATTATAATACATTATATAGTACATTGAAACGCTTACGAGTCACTAATAATGCCGACATGTCTTCCGCGAGAATTGACCGCGTGTTTTATTACGCGTAAAAGGCGATTCGCATATATGTGCAGCGGTTACTTTTGTAATTTTCTACTGCTATATATGTATATACGCATGCAATGTGTGGACCGTTTATTCGCAGTTATACTGTATAAAGATTTGTCGACGGCACACACGTTCATTTCTATCGCGCGTGATATCAAAACGTCATCATAATAATATAATAATATATATAATTTGTATACATATCGGCTGTATCCAGTACGTACGTGTATACGGAGGAAGTACAACGCAGGCGCAATCGCAGGTGCAAACCTATATGTATATTGTATATATTTTGTAATTTCGTTTGTTCAATCTTAAGCGTGTCGTATTTCTTGTATTAGACGTATAGGTATACATTCGTATATTTTTAGGTACGAAACATGTGCATTTTGATACGTCAAATGTTCAGTAGGTAGATATTCGTACAGCTTTTACAAAAACAAATTTTCTAGTCCATATAAAATTATAGCGTTTATACTGCGTACACTGTATAATATACTATGATGTTGATTATGCGTTTAAAAATAAAACCCAATGCATATAGTAGAGAAAAATAGTGCAATAATATTAATTTGATGTATGCGTTTTAATATCGATAGTATTTTACCAATTACTACACAACACGATATAAATAATCTTATATTTTAGGTAGATGATGAAATAATTCATCAGAAAGTTACTTGCAAATATTTATTAGCAAACATAAGCGAAAAAAGGATTTAAAAAATTTCAATATTTTTTAGTCATTAATGTTATATTTCTAATTAAGTTTATTATACTCAAACTTACTATAAACCATAGATAGAATATGAAAAATAAAAAAAATTGTTAAACTTACAGTAAATTATTTTTATAAAATGTACATAATATATATTGTATATAATATTATTATTAATATATATATATATATATATATATATGTATATTCTTTCTACAATAAAGGTCAAAATGTACAACGGCACAAAAGTGACCGAAATGACCGAAAAACATCCCTATTGAAATTATAGGGTTCAAATACACTTATTTAGGGTTAAACTATATTATCCATATCATGGGAATTTGCTTGGGATATTTTTAGAATAGTAGGTAGTATACAAGTATATAGAGGTACTTACCTATATTATACTAGTCTAGAAATAATATTGAATAAACATATTAAATTTCGATGTTTAATGCACTGAGTGGTAGTAATATTTCTACTTCGTTGTAATAATTATATAAATAAATATCGTTGATTTTGACATTAAATTGTATAAATTTGCCCTATATTGATATTAAATTGTATAATGCCTATTGCAGCTATAAGTATAGATATATGTTTCCATGCTAAAATAACTACTGACGCCTACTCCCGAGTATGAATACAAGTAATATACATTGTTTGCTATGTTATGTGCGAATTTTTATGTTGTCTAATAAATTTATTTTTTAAACTAATAAATTATAAATGCTTTTATATTATGTATATTACATAATCATGATGACGGCACGAACAAAGACGATTGTTAATTATTTTCCACATAAGTGTATTTATATATATATATTTCATTTTTCATATTTGTAGTTAGGTTCAGAGTTGTCGGAAACATAAAACGTTCAAATATAAAAATGTCAAAATAACCTGTAGAAAAAACAAATTAACAAGAACAGAAATACATTTTCCCAGGAAATCCAGTCGGGGGGAAGGCTGTTAAAAAAAAATAAAATTGACCAGTTATTATACTCACAAAACTGAACGTCTGACGCCAATAAAATGATCAGAGAACTTTATCTCTGCCGCGCGTATAACCTGACATTAAAAATAAAAAAGAGGAAGAAACATTCGAAAATAACAGTAATAAATGTGTGGTAAAGGGAAAAGATATCAATTTTGATTCCCATATCGACGATCTATCTATATACTTTTTTTTTATTATTATCATTATTTTTTTGTTTTTATTTTTTCTAGCTGTTGTTCTTGCAACGAGCGTTGTATGATCATAAGATGATTGTTGAATTATCCATGGCATTTAAATATCTCCAAGTTGCGATAATATTTTAACTACACGTTTATACATATTACATTTATTACATGCGCAGACGGATGTCCCTCAGGCAGAGTTTTTGGTTCTTTTACTTATAACATACGTATCCATCGGGTATTTTTTTGGGAAATGGTTTTTTTTTATATATATATCACAATAATCATAGAGGTAATGGTAATATTAATTCGGGAAATTGAAGGTGGAACCGATTCAAATAACAGAAAAATCACTGTTATTACCATTTGTATTGCTCGTGGTCGTGTACAGCCGGCCGGCAAGAAGGAGGTGCGACTCCGGTACCTATATATAAATATATATATATAATATGTATGTATAGGCATTATATATTTTATATTATATACGTAAAATACATACGCGTATATTCATATTATATCGTTTAACCGCACTTGCACTGTATCTCTATCGCGTTATTATGATATTTATAATACATACCTTGTTGAACGGGGCCCCGGTAATGTATTTTCCGTCGTAAAAAAAAAAAGAAAAAAAAGAAAGAGATAAAAATTTAAATCATAATAATAATAATAAATACTATTACGCTTTTTAAAATTAATGATGGTCAACACCAACCAGCAATGTGTACGTATGTACATGCGTATAATATTTTATAATACGTAAGTATACATATTATATATACGGCGGGGGATTTCACGAATAGCACACAATATTACATAAACGTCGGCGAGCAAATTATACATATTACATACGCGCGGGTTTAACGTATAGTCATTTGACCGATTACATCTTGCGGGTCTGGTGTCGAACAACTATACGCCTATGTGTCTAATATATCTTATATATCTATAAGCACACACACACACATATATTATACATAGGTTTATGTATGTATTGTATTTACGCACCTATGTATACATGCGTATAAGGGTTATAATATATACATGTTACACGCGCACTTCGAATTATGTCGTCATCATCGGCCGGTGAATGTTAATAATAATAACATGTAATAATATTAAAAGACCAACTACGGGGATGCGTATATATACTTACTGCGCGCACTTAAAAATAGGGGATGTTGGCGAGCATTATTACTATACGTAACAATTATATATCATGCGTATTTACGCGTTTACAGAGATCCGATTTTAACCGCGTACGTCTCAATAGAGTATAATAATAATAATAATACATACACATCAAAAAGCACGAAACGTACCTCCCCCCAACAGTTAAATGCGCGGAAATTACTGCAGTGGATCGAATGCATAATACAGATCATTTCGTGCACAGGTATACATAATATCATAGGCGGTTATCGTGGGGGGGGCTTATCCCTCCTAAATATTTTAATAGCCCCCCCAAAAATTGAAACTTTATTTGGAATGTTATTCATTGTTTTTATAATTATCTGTTCGTTTTATTTTACATTGCATTATATTTATCCTAAATTACTCCCCCCCCTAAAAATTTAACCAAATGTCAGCCTATGCATATTATACGTATATAGTAGTATTGACAGCAATTACATTGCAGCTTATATAAAATATATATAAGCAGCTGACTTCAAGCATATTTATGGATTCCCGTATAGTCGTAGTACGATATATAGGTGCTATATTTGCTTATTTTTTCTCTACTATACTCAACGTTCTTTCCTCCGATCAGGGGCGACTTTAGTTCTTTGCTTGGGGGGGGGGAGAGGACAATATTCTTTTGAATTTATATATTTATGCTATAATAAAATTAGACAGAAAGTGTTTATATAATATAGCAAGAATTTGTGTATTAAGTTATTATTTAGAGTAAAAATTATCAGTGTATTTACTATTTATATAATACATAAAAAAAATATATACAAATATTAATATTAATGAAATAAAAAATAGGTATCTGGTATATATAACTTTGGCTATTGGCAATAGGTATATTTTTGGAAAGTTCAAATCCAGAAATAAAATGATTAAGAATTGTAATGTAACTTTTGAAGTTTTGATTGTCATAAGATTTATATTATAAATTTAAATTACCTTTATTGTTGTTACTTATAACTTTCGGTTTTTCAGTCTTGGAGGGGGGGCATGGCTTCTATAGCCTCCTCCTAAAAGCCGCCCCTGCCTCCGATGTTCTATATAATACTTATAAAGATGTCGATGCCGTTAAAAGGTGCGCTTAAAATTAATTCAATAACTGTAAACGAATAAAAACAAAAACATAAAAATATTCTCATAAAGTTGCATTTTGAAAAAAGTTTATGTTCGATTAAATTACCTACATAAATTGACGCAAAGAAAACGTGTAAAAATAATTAACTTCACGAATATCGACAGACTAATATATACATCAGTGTTTTTATTTCGATTGCTTGGACTTCTTGTGACAATTACCTATAATAGAGTTTATATCAATATAAGAAAAGAGTGTGGTAATTATTGCAAAATATTAGCAATGAAACATTGTAAATTTGTAAACAGTAAAAATAACTCTATTTAATTGAATATTTTTTAACAATGACACAAAGTAATGTACACTGGGTACAACGATAAGGTATTAATTATTATATATTTTTATTTTATTTTTAATATTTACCGATTTAAGAGATTTTTTCATATTTGTTCGATTTTAATATTTTATAATACCTTGAATTCATTGTTTAGAAATGCAGTTAACTACGAATAGTGCATAAAATAATATGAACGGTATGTTCAAAATTCTTTGGCACTAAATCACTGTTGAACCTTAACTAATTTGAAAACATGTATCGCAGGGTTCAAGCATTCAAGGCATTGCACCGCACACGTGCTCGTAGTATGTCTAACCGACTCATTTGCTCCCTATATTATATCTGCACCATAATATAATACTATTGCTTAAAGTACCCGTAGGGAAATAGAAATGATTACCAAAATAATATAACCACACATATGGTCCAAAAATGAATACTTCGCTTAACATTACTACATAATATTATTGACAAGCTAGAGCAAAAGTAAAAAAAAATATAATTATTCATTTTAATTTTGATATGTACTATTCGGTGTTCGCAGTGTTCGCACTATCCGTAAATATATGAATATACTTGTATATATTCATTTTCATAATAATATAGTCTTGTAACTTATTAGTATGCATAAAACCTATAGCTAGTACCTATACGTATGGCAATAAACAGTAACTAATAACCAGGGCTGGGATTCATATGAATTTTCGACTTTCATGCTTTTTTCCTGAAGTCCAAATTAAATGGTTGTCAGATTTGTCTTCGATTTGGCTTATTCCAGGGCCCAAGTAACAATTTTTTAGAGGCAGCAAATTTTAAAACTGCCTCTACGTATATTATATTATGTTACCATGTATATAATATTCCTTGTGGGTTAGAAGGGGCGGCTCGATTTTGTTGCCCTAGGCAGGTAAAATTCTACACAGTCCTGGCTTATTCTCGTTTAAATATATATTTATTTTACATTTCGAATGGAGTGATGGAATCTACTGGTTTTACAATGATGTGTGTTTTTTTTTTGTGCCTCTCATCACGTTTTGGGGCAGTAAAAATGCTTCGATTTTTTTAAACAGCAACTTTTCTGAAAGAAAAGTGAATGTAAATGGTACTTGGGTAAGTCAAAAATACAAATTTTTCAATACTTTTTAAAAACGTCGAAAAAAACGATAAAAAAATTACGAGAAAACGGGAAATTTTACGCAAAATCACGTTTTTACAAACTACATTTTTTTAAAATGCTCTAACTCAAAAACGAAAAACCGCAACAACTTGAAATTTTCACCAAATCTTTATATTGGTGTTCTATATACATGGTTAAGTTTTCAAAGTATTTTGACATATTTTGACTTATTTATAGACAATTTAAATTTTCGATTATTGTAAACATTTTTTTTTTTAACATCTATAAAATTTAATTGGCTGACCAAAAACTTTTGAAAATTTAATACAAGGTTTATAATAAGTTAAACTTATCGTTACTAAAAAATATCGGAGATCGTTTCTCTCCAATTTTTTTTTTTTATAAATAAAGCTCAAATTTGTATAAAATGTGTCATATCACGATAATTTGCAAGTTATTTTGTAGATAAAAATTCATAAAATTTATTCTGTTCATACTTAAGGTTCAAAATTTTAACACTAGGTTATCCATAAGCTACTCTTTAAAAATCTTTAAAAAATTTCTATCGGACTTAGAGGAAAAAATTTTATGACTGAAATTAAAATTTTTACGAGATTGCATACTATTGCATTATATTTCAATTTAAATATAAAATACTATATTATTATACACCCATTTTAGACCAACATATTAACTCCGTTCAGAATCGTTATTCGTATACAATGATACCTATCATTGCAATCAAATTTAACAAATCCATTGTAATAATGACCTATCCTATAAACGAGGTGCACTCCACCCCCAACTGGACAGCAGAACGAGACCCATCCGTTTTTTATTTTATTTTTGTATATTTTTGCATATTTTTAACAAAATGCAAATAATAATGCTCTAATAGTATAGAGCCACTAACCTGTAGTAACTTCATAAGATTTTCTGTGGAAATATTAGTAATTGATAACGGCACTTCTTGAGTATGAATTGGATCGGTTGATTCAGTAGTTTTCCTTTTACTGACGCTACCAGTTTTTAACTAATGATCCATGTTCGAAAAGTGTGAAAATGTTAAACAATGTCAAAAAAAATAGTAATTACAAACACGTTGTGTGTGTGACACGGTCTCTTTGAAAGCAAGCGACTGACGTTCACAAGAATAGTTTTATCTGAATTTTAAAAAAAAAAAGTAGTATGTAATTGTGACGAGCAACGCCACATTACCAGATTACATACAATCTTATCGTACCACCGCGCTGCCTAGAATGATATATTATACCTATTATAGTATTATACTCTTATTATACACTTATACTAAATCGTATAAATTACGAAAAACCTATTTACAATATTTACAATATTTCACTACTAGTTTCACAAGTAATTTCAATTAATTACAACAAATTTCAATTTTTCCGCCATTACGCTTTTTTGTCCGGGGACCCCCTAATACCTACTCGCGGACCCCCGGTTGAGAACCGCTGCTCTATACTGTGAAGCCACTGCAAAGCGACAAAATCTATTCAATCTACCTGTAGCCGAGCATCTATCAGTGGTGGTTTTGATCTAACTTCAAGAGGGGGAGCAGTTCAAAGTATCGACCCCTCACTGTATACAAGGTCGCAAATGAAAAAAAATGGGAGGGGTCTAAATTTTTTTACCTTTATTATACATACATTTATAGATTCCATCTATAACTGTATTATCCTCGTAGTAACTGAGTTTTCATTATATCGTTAAATGAAGATCCGTTGAGTGATGATGATACGGCGGGTTGTCACCTATAATTATAGCTACTATAGTCAAAGGAAAATCGACAGAATGTAGTGCCACCTTTATATCGAAAAGAACATGAACTGTCGCATACTTGTTGCTGCTAAAGAGCTGGAAAAATTTGATTCTCAGTAAATAAACATTTAGTCGTACCATTGATTATAGAATAAAAAGTTTATTCTATAATCAATGGTCATTGATCTTACACTCTTACGTAGATTCATAAGTACCTACTGGCTACTACCAACAAATTAATTTTATATCTATTATTTTAAAAACTTTTCGTAGTGTGAAAGGTTTAAGGTATGCATAAGGAACGCCATCTACATGCATCTTCCATTACCCATTTTCAATCTCGACACAAATATTTTCATAATTTATTGGTAAACTTAACTTATTTCCTTCGTATTTCGTAATTATAATGTACGACGTATGAAAACTTAGTTATTTTAAAACATATTTTTAACATTTGATTCTAATTATTTATTTTTAAAACTTAACCTCAAATTCGGCGTGGATGTAAACATTTCATATCTATTGTGATAGCGATAAATGATAAGATTCAACTTTTCGAAGCACATTTTTCAAGTCCAATTGTTTTTTGTAGAGTTAGTTATTGTTTTTATATTTCTTAAGGTTTATTAATTTGCGCTCATCAAACTCTTTGTAAGTATTAGACATTTGTTTGCATAATATTCTAAGTTTTCTTCGATTTACATAATAATAAATATGTTTTTAAGTCACAAAAGTTGTGTACTACCATTTAAAAAATCATAGTTCAGGGTAGATTATCATGTAATTTACTTTTATTGTTGGTCAATTAGGAGTTTGATCGTCATGCCACCGAAAAAGGTTGAAGCGCCCGAGAAAAAGCCACTCATTGGACGTGTCGGGACAAATTTAAAGGTTGGAATTGTTGGCATACCAAATGTTGGTAAGTCAACCTTTTTCAATGTCCTCACCAAGAGTGAAGCTGCTGCTGAAAATTTTCCATTCTGTACCATCGACCCAAATGAAAATAAGTATTTTTTTATATTACAACACTTATATTTATCTTTGCCTGATGTCTTGAACATTATTATTTATATCAAATTATTCTAGTTTGTTTTATAAATTAATGATAAGATTTTCCTTATTTCCTTCCAGCAAGTCGTGTACCAGTACCAGATCAGCGATTTGATTATTTAGTTGATTATTTCAAACCAGCCAGGTGAGTTTTATAATGTAAAACTAATTCTAAGAATAAGCCATACTTTTACTTTTTTGTCAAATTATGTTAGAAAGTGGTTGTTGGCGGTTTCTTCTCCAGCAGTGGTCATCATGCTTGGAAAGCAAAACTGCTAAGATCTGGTTCAATCCAGTGACTGTGTTTTTTCTTATCCTCTGCCATGGTTTTTTATTTACTGTTATCTTGATCCCTTGATCATAAAATCCACGGTGTTTCTAATGAATTTCTGAACAATGAAATTATGTTGTATTATTTTTAACTCTTGTGAATTAGAGTCCAGCTATATTTATTCTTAAGGTATTTTAAAAACTATTTGCTAATATGCTACAGTAATGTTTCTAACACTTTCTAATTGAGTACCCCTTACAAATGTTGAGAATTTTTACATGTCAAGTAATAGTGGTACTGTTAATTTTAATCTATTTGCTACTACTACCGTTATGAATTTTACTAAAAAAAAAAATTAAATTTTATTCATAAAATATGATCCACCATAGTATAGATTCTATAAAATTATAAATCCCATGAGATTAATGAAGTGATTTGAAAAATCATGCTTATGCAGTTATGCAATCCATTATGATATGATCTGAAGTATTAAGATTTAAATGTTAATAAGTTCTGTTTCCTCAAAATCCTCATATTATCCAAAACTAGTGCCCTATAATATCATAATATCAGTCATCAATTAAATTGTGATTTCAAATACTTATTGATAAAACCATGAATATAAAACGGATCTTATTTATTTTTGTTTAACTGGATCTAATATTTATCCAAAAATATTTTTATTAAGCTATTTAATTTTTAATTGAACTGCTATTTTTCATATTAAATGTAACTGATATCAAGTATGTTAATTATTTAATGCTTTGATTATATTTTATTTGATGTTATAATTAAATGAATTTAAAATTATTTTCTATAGATCTAGTCTAGTAAAATGTAAAAATACATCTAAATTGTAATTCATTAAAAAGTAAAGGCAATCTATATTATACTTTTTCAAGTTCACATTACGTCCGTTATAATAAACTATTTTTCAACCGTACTCTGTACTCAGCACTCTTCTTGACAGTTGAATATGGAATTTAATAGATTTGTCCATATATTATTACGTTGTACAGGTACACGTTTTAAAAGTACTGTTTTCGAAAAATGGCTTTTATAATTAAAAAATTAAGGGTGCCTTAAAAGAAAAACCGCCATATTTTAAACTACTATAGATCATATTTATTTATTTGAAAATAACAAAAAAACATGTTATTTCCCCCCCCTCTCCTACTAGCCATACTCGCGATCACTGGGACCATGAATTTCAGCGCCTGATCACAGTATGTTCTGCCCCATCTAGTTCATAGAGAACAAAAATCTTGCGATTTGATATCGTGCAATTTTTTTCTTATGAGGATACACACGAGTTTACATATCACGAAATTTGTGGGATCTTTAGATAAATATTCGACGTGTTATCGACACTTGATGATGGGGCAATATATGATCGGGTGATGAAGAATTTCATGATCTGATAAGTGATTGCATGAAGGGCAAATAGAAGGGAGGGGGCATATGCCCGATATTATTCATTTTTAAACCCCAACCACTTCCGAAGAGAATGATATGGTTATTTTGTTACTTTCGAATAAATAAATTTGATCTGTAACAGTTTTAAATCCGGTATTATTTTTGAGACGCCCAATATTAGGAGGAATATAATAGTATTAATTATTATATTATGACGTAACGTATACGTATAAATTAATATTATAATGTATGAAGATACGTGATAGTTTTCGTCGGTTCATAACGATTTTTCAATCTCATAACGGAAGCCAGAGGATCACTGCACGCAATCAACTTTAATGGCCCTTCGGCCCCATGGCGTTTACAAATTTACAATTACCTATTAAATGCCGCGGTGCCAAAAGATTTGTCGGCGTAGTAGAGAAGAAATAAGTATTTCATACGCCGCGCCGGTGATGGGTATGAGGTCCGTCCAGGAGAAATGCCCGTAAGGTCCGTGGGTCAGGTAGAGATAAAAATAACCGAACCGCCGCCATCCCACAGCCATTAATAAGGTTCGCGGCAGGCAATGTTATTATTAATAAGGTCGAAAATTCCGCGTTTCATTCACGTCGGTGGTACCGTCGAAATGGCTCGGGACGGAAAAATAAAATAACTTTCCCATCGGGTCTGATTTATTGGCGTGTAAATCTCGGTAGCTGCTCAAAGTGTGTAATTCCAGAGGACGGAAATCCAATCAATGGTCTCTTCCATCCCGAAGGGTAATTTCCCTGCCCCATCGTCCCTCCCTGGGTGATTCGCTTCTCGGCTTAACGGCATTTTAATTTTCAAATTGATTGTTTAGGCCCCTCTCTCCGACAATACTGTAATTATTATTAGTTATTACATTATTATTTAATATATTATTATATTGAGACGGTGACGGTATACCGTCTAATGCGTTAAGTGTGTCTCGTACGAAAAAATTGTACTCTATATATTCATATACATAATATGTATTTTCTATTTATTTTTTTCAGTAAAGTTCCAGCGTTTTTGAACATTGTTGACATCGCCGGACTAGTTAAAGGAGCCGCTGAAGGCCAAGGTTTAGGAAACGCTTTTTTATCCCACATTAAAGCTTGTGACGCTCTATTCCACTTGTGCCGTAAGTATTGGATTCCTATACTGTTTAATGTTTATTAAGATTTGTGGGTAAAATACTTTTGGATACATTCGTGAGTTCAATCTCCACCATGAATAATAATGACTATTGAATGCACCTAAATAATTACGATTTCACAATATTATATCCTACACTCTACACAAGAGGTGGTATCGTTGATTAATTGTCAAATCGCTCTGTTTATTTAAAATTAAATTCAGATATGGTTAACGGAGTATTATCCGCTGTGAATTGTTCCTGTGCGTTTATTATATCATTTGATCAAATTTTATAAGGCAACCATTGGTCAAGTGGTTAAATGATTTTCAAAAACTTTGTTTTATTTTAATTTGAATAAGTAATTTCCATGATTTATAAATTATACACCACAAAGAATTTATTTTGAACACACGTTAAATAATAAGTTTTAATTTCAATTTGCATTCTGTAATGTAAGTGAACTAAAATAAGTTTAGGATAATAAGAGTTTTTATAATTTCATGTTATAATATTGTTTTATTGAATACATTTTTTTTTTATATTACATGTATAATAATATATATTATTTTCAACATTAATAAATAAAATGTTATGTTGTGCAATGTCATGGATTAAATATACTGAACATACATAATCTATGACAATGTTAACTATAAAAGTAATATACTTTTTTTCATTTTATGAAAATATTTTAACAAAACGTAACTTTTCATCTATGTAGGTATACTTTAACAGTCGTAAAAGTCTTGAAGTTCACTGATATCTTTTAAACTGAAAAAAATCAACAAAAATAATTTTTAAACATTTTTGTTATATAATACTTATAACTAATAAATCAAAATATTTATACAGGTGCATTTGATGCTGAGGATGTCATCCATGTTGAGGGTGAGGTCAATCCTGTTAAGGACATGGAAGTTATTAATGAAGAATTACGCTTAAAAGACGAAGAATATTTCCATGCCAACTTAGAAAAGCTTGAAAAATTAGCCATACGAGGCGGGGACAAGAAACTGAAACCGGAATATGTATGTTTAACAGTGTAAACAACAGTTTTGAATGATTCTAACTCAATAATTATGTTTGCAGGACACTTTTCTGAAAATCAAAACGGTCTTAGTTGATGAAAAAAAACATATTCGATTCGGTGATTGGAGTGCTCTTGATGTAATGACCAACAGATTAAGTTTGGTGTTAAAAGCTTACAAATTTTATTATTTTCAGATAGAAATTCTTAATAAACACATGTTCATCACGACAAAACCGGTCATTTACTTGGTAAACCTGGCAGAAAAAGATTATATTAGAAAAAAGAACAAATGGTTGATTAAAATTAAAGAATTTGTTGACAAAAATGATCCTGGCGCCATAATTATACCATTCAGTGGAGTTTTTGAAAATAAAATTATTGAAATGGAAGAGCCCGAACGTAAGAAATACTTGGAAGATGTCCAGGCTACCAGGTTAGTGTATTTTTTTAATTTATTATATTACCGAAAGAGAAAAGTTGCAATAACAATTTTCATTTAGTGCTTTAGACAAAATCATCGTGCAAGGGTACAAAGCATTGCAATTGCAATATTTTTTCACTGCTGGACCTGATGAAGTTAAAGCATGGACCATTCAAGTAAATTTTATTAAGAATTATTATTTATTGATTTATTAATAAATTATTTCGATATTATGTTGAAGTTATATTATTTATAATCAATTGCAGAAAGGTTTTAAAGCACCTCAAGCTGCTGGGCGAATTCATACAGATTTTGAGAAAGGATTCATTATGGCCGAAGTAATGAAGTTTGAAGATTTCAAAAATGAAGGAACTGAAGCAGCTTGTAAGGTAATATAATTAAACATTTTATGCATTTTACATTTTAAAGGCTATATGTTTATTGATTTGTACTAATTCTCAATGTTACTGTTTAATTAGGCTGCAGGAAAATATCGCCAACAGGGGCGGAACTATATTGTCGAAGATGGGGATATCATATTTTTCAAATTTAATGCTGGAGCCGGTTTGAAAGATGCCAAAAAGAAATAAATAACATTTTTTAAAAATAAAATCAATAAAAATACAATCTTCTATTGACAAATTGTTTTGATTTAAAATTTATATAATTACAAGAAAACAAGAATTTTAAAATAATATATTTATATATATTTTTGTAATTATGATAACAAGAATTTTAGTCAAATCAAAATATCCATATAGGCATATATTTATATTAATATAAAATAATAAATTTTAACTATAATTATATATTTCAATAAATATATAATATTATAAATAGGGTTATAAATGCATTTTTCTAAAATGTAAATAATATACAAAAATATCCTAACAATAATAACAAAACTTTTATTTAATATCAAAGTGAAAACTTGTGAATAAAGACTTTATCATTCTTACTTAATTTTCAGTCACTTTTTTTAGGGTCAGCTCCAAGTCGGTTGCCAGACATTTTCCGAGTGTATGTCTGAAATAATTAATTCAATATATATAAATAAAATGTCTAATATTTGTATTATGCAATATTTTAAAATATTACCTTTATAATTCGTCTTATTTTTACTTCCCTTAGTTTTTGTGGAATGACCATTGAAGTAGTTATTGTATTTCCCAGGAACAAAATAAAAAATAACCCTGATAAGACAGGAACCTGCAAAATATACATGGTAAATTAATATTCTACTTGGTTCTATAGCTAATTAGAAAAAATTATTTAATAACATAAAAGTATTTGATATTATTAAAATATTAAACATAATTATTCATATTTATTATAATAGATTATAGTGATTTAATAAGGTTCTTAATTGATCACTGTAATACAAGGTTAATGAAACCAATTAAATAAATGCATAAATGATTCGAGAACACTTATTGGTAAAATGAATATTATTTAATTTAGTTATAACTAAATTATATTTCAAAGGTTATCTTGATTCATATTTTTAAATATTATTCTTACTTAATGAACAAATTATACAATTATTAACTGAAAATGTTAAATAAATCATTTGACTATTAAGAACAAAATGTAATAAAATGTCCCATTTCATGTGTACCTAGCACCAATCAATAACTCAAAGATATTTATTATTTTTATCTTTAAACTTTCACCTGTAGGTGAGATAGAAAGAATGCAAATGTACCATATGTTATTAAAATAATGAAGAGCAAAGTTTTATAGAGTGGTTTCAAATAATTTCAAATTGCCTAGATACAGTTTTAATTTTAAACAAGTAATAATTTAAATATAATAAATACAGTTGAAGTAAAAAAAAAAAAAAAACAACACATTTTATTATAATATAGTATTATTTAAACCAGGGGTCAAACAAACGACTATAATACACTATGTGAATGTATTCTATATTCCTGCACTAAATTACATACTTATGAATGGTTAAAATGTATGTTTAAATAATAAATAAATATTTGTATTTATCTATAAATGGTTACAAAATGAAATCCATATGGATATTTTGAAGTTCCATGTTAAATTTACATTAAATTGTTAAAAAAATAAAAACATTACTATTTATATATATATACATATATATCTTTTAATTTTTAATAATGTAATCAAGCTATTAATTTTTATTTTCACTAAAAAAAAAAAAAAAAACATGATTAGAAATGTCCAAAGTCAAGTTCTTATATTAAATTTTCTATCTATTAACTCAGTACTTCTCAAACTGTTTTTAATGTGGTCCCCGAAACTTTTTATAAAATTGGTATGGTTCACAAAAGTCTAAGGTTGAAACATATTTTACCATCGAAATTGTTAAAATAATAGGGAATTTCTTTTTTAAACTAAAAATAAATTATTGCATACATGTTTCATGGACACATAAAAATATAAACGGTACCTCGAGAAAAAATTTTCAATTCTTGGCCTGCCAAGAATTTTTTTTTTTATGGCCTTCATTAAAAAAAGTTTACTGCTGATTAAACTACAACATTTAAAATCAAACTTTATTATATTAACTAACCTGCCAAGTAGCATGTGGATGATCACACAACTTATAAAGTGTATATGCGTTGTATAGTTGAAAAATATATCCAATATATAAAAATGGTAATAGAAAACTAAGACCACGCCACATCCAAGAATGAAAACCTTCAATAGTAATATCCATGTTATGACGTTCACCCAAAGCTTTTAGTCTATATAAAACTCCTTGCTGGTATACAAATTGGAATGATTGAACTACACCTGGAAATGAAATACAAATTTGAAAAATGTTTCAAGTATTATCACAAATGTTTTTATCTAAAAAATGTATTTAAAATAATACAATTAAACACATCAAGTAATAATAATAAAGGTGGTTTAAATTATAAAATGAACAAATTATAGGATATAGGCTACCAATGGAACTACCTACTTTAAACTTTGAAGAGAAATTTTAATTAAAGTAGTGTCTACACCATTTTTGTTAAAATCATTGTATCGAGTTGTCTGGGATATAGTATGAAGCAAGATGACTTATGTTAGTATCGATGTGGGAACTTAATTTGTTATGGAGTGTTTGGGAAAACATTTTTGTAATTTAGTTCTCATATTTGATTTGCCATTATAAATTTAAACTAAACGATGGGAAACTTACTAATAAGTAAATTAAAAAACATGAATTGTGGCCTAAATATGAACCACGTTTCTGAATTTGGCCAAACAAGTAGAACAGCTGAAGCTACAGTTGATATAAAATGATGGACCCGCCACCATCCTTTGATTTTAGAACCATTTACTTTCAATATGCTCTCGCGTATTGTCAATGTACAATAGTACCAGACCAATAGAAACAAGAAAGTCAATTCAAGTGCTCGTTTTCTGGTAAGATAATTTATGAGTGACAAAAAAAATCCAATAATGCTTAAAACCAGTTTGAATTTTTCATATTCATCTTTGTAACGAAACCTAAAAAAAATAAAATAGTATTGTTTAAAAAATAACTGATATCTTTATAATTTAATTATTCGCACTTGTCTTCTTTATTCAAAATTGACACATTGACATTGCCCAGAATGATTTTTAGGTATGAACCATTAGGCTTAGGCAGTGATTGTTCAATATCTGATAGTTGTTGACGACGATGGTTAAGGTCCTTCCAAAGTCGCTGAACAATATCTTGACGTTCATCTTTATCAAATCTGTAAGGGAAAAAATTAAATATATATAACGGATAAATACATTTAAGACAAAATTTTATTACTTTTTTAATGATTTTGCTATGAAATTTAATCTATATTTTTGGTGGCTGACTTGTTTCATGCATTGTCCTTGGAGATCACTAACTTCTTCTACTTTGGCTAAATACTCTTTATTGACATTCTGAAAATAAAAAAACATACTTTAATGAATTTTCTTCAAACTTAATAGTTATTACATAATGATTAGAAAAATATAAAATTTATGTTTAACTAGGTAGGCATTTAACACCAATTATTGATTTAAAAGTATACAAAAATTATAATTAAATTAATATACTATAAGAACCTATTTTAAAGAATAATGTCATTGTAGTAGGTACGATTAAATACTTGTTGACCATAAAGAAATCACAAGACGTAGGTGGCAAGTAACTGTATTCAAGGTATGACTAATATACAGTATATTATATGAAACACAATGATACTTTTACTAAACATCTGATACTATTACCTAAACTAAAGTCACTAATTTTATTGAAATTGCGAATGTATTACTTTTCCAATAAACCGGAGTAAGGATTACAACAAGACTATAATTTCAGTTATAAGCAGAAAAAATAACACGTTTCGGAGCTGATCATCATGAATTGATCGCCAGTGAAGAAACTCAAGGAACTATGGATTGGACTTTGTAACCGTGACGTAAAACGAGCGTTTTCAATCGAAACAACAGTCAAATCTGACGCCAATGTTAAATATTTTCGGCCCATTGACAGTTGGGTCGACTAAAACGATGCAATCGTGATGTGACATATAAATAATGATATGACGAGTTGGGTTCAAAGTATGGTGTACAAAGAAAAAAAAAAACTGGAAAGTACAAACGCGCGATTTGCCGTCAACATGACGACGACGTACATACCTCGAGCGTTTTGTATTCGCCAGCGATCGAGTCCCAATTTTGGACGCATTCGTCGAGATTGGCGCACTCCATTGCAATGCGGCTGTATTGCGCGCTGGCAGAGTACACGCTAGCCGCTGTAGCCTATAGGAATACACCACCGCGCACACGTCTACCTTAGCGAACGGGTCAAAGATTAAAAGCGCAACAGTCAAGGTTAAAAGCGTTGCTACACGATAGGAATAAAGAAGGCGGTGACGGCAACGTTGATGTTGTTGTTGTTATTGTTGTTGATGTTCGTGGCCTGGTAGCGTAGTTGCACCGTCGTCGGCGGTCACGCGACATTTTTGCCGGGACCCGATCGCATAATGATTCACCAGTGAACACCTACGGCGGCAGAAAATACCACCAAGAAAGCGACGTCGTACAAGAGCAAACCAGTTACCAGTCAGAGAACCAGTTAGAGCGAGAGAGAGCGAGAGAGAGCGACAAAGCATGGAGCTGGTCCACGGAGCAGCCGTACACGACAAGGCACGTGTGTAGCGGACGACGGCGCGCGCGCGCGATTCGCCCGTTTGCCGGCCGAAAAATCCGTGAGAAACGAGTGAAAAGTAATAATATAAATATAATAATAATAAATACACGGGTTGTTTTGTCGTTTACCGCTGTTGTTGATAAAGAACCGAAAACTATACAACCACTACAGGCTGTGTACGCTCGACGACGCGGTGATAACTGATAACGGTCGTTTGTGGCGTAACGGCGACGGGGCGTTTTGTGGCCAAAGAGAACGCAAACCGTTCACCGTAGTTATGGAATCACAGAATATTTGTGACGTACTGACGTACTACCATAGAACATACCGCGGTCAAGGTTGAACCCCTGATCGAGAAACTTCTAGAACACCGATCTTGGACTCCCCCCAACCCTCTCCCAACATGGCTCGAAACATTTTTCACTTTTTCAGCACAGTGCTGGTACCTGGCGGTCAATAATCACCATTATCGCAAGCTTGTCGAAACGCTATTGCTCACGACTTGACGAATTCACAACTTCACAAGTAACGCGAAACCCGTGTAATTCACTGCTCATCTTGAATCTAATTGCGACTTCTTCCTACGTTTGTAACTAAATCGCACGCAAACGATAAGATGGCAAGACGTGGACGTTCTCCGTCTCCGGCACCGAGAAGGTAAATATTAATAATTTTTTATAACGTGCGAAGACGGCGAGCTTGACGTAGATGATTCGTACATTATTGACTTATTTGTCCATGGTATTACGAGACCGTAGCGACAAGGTCATTATTATTTACTCACGGACATGGGTCATTCGAATCCGTTTTTCACTACGTGGAACGATAATTGTTTCGTACCTATTTGATAAATGCGTTTATTTAAGCATCGTTTTATTATGGGTTTGCTAACAATTTCTCCGAATCACACCCCATATGGACATTTTTAGTATCCATGTAAAAAATTAATTTATTGTTCTGACGTTCATTTACAAATTAAAAAAAAAAAAATTACATTTTTCTCTTGTCCAAGGTGTGGGTAATACATTATTTTGTGTTCCACTCCTGTACTTTTTACGAATTATAATGCTAAGCTCACTTACATTGCACATGTGTGTTTAGAAAGAGGTTAGATTATATGAAGTAATGTCAAACCAATTAAAATATTTAAAACCCCATTTTTTAACCTAACCCGACATTTATCCAATGTCATTTAACTTGATATAGTCCAATAAATAATTGATATCCCCTTGATTAAACTAGACTGGTAGGATTGTATTCGATAATATTTCATTACACTCTTTAATTACTTTCTATTAGTAATCATTTTCAAGTTAATAATACATTATTTTGTTTCCATGTAGGTCTTGATAGTATTTTAATGGTATAATATATTTGATATACTGTTCTAATATTAATATTTTTTAACACTGAAATTGCTGATTAATTTAGGTACATAAATTTTACTTATCTTATTTGGATTCTTGTTTATGTCCCAAAAATAATTGGCAAAGTATTTTATTTTTTTATTTTAAAAATCCTTTGTATAATAATTTGCACAGTGTTGTGCAATTTAAATTAGGTCATTCATATAGATATTGAATTTGATTTTAAATAAATATATTCCTATTTATATGTATAAAAATTGTTTTACCATGAGAATTGATATAAAATGATTCTTAATTTTTTTCTTGTAAATGAAATATAATACTTAAATTGATTGATATATTCATGATTGACCTGATAATTGAAAGTTAGTTCCAATTTATTTATTTATTTTTTATTTGAGAATGCTTCTTTTATTATAATAATTAATTTGAATATCCTTTACAGAGTAAATTATTATACTATTAGTACAACATAATCGTATCTATCTGTATTAAATAAATATTATAAATACATGTGTAATAAAAAGATTGACTTAATGTAAAATATATTTTATATACTTTTAAAACTATTGATTTGAAATAAGAATGTTGGGCTTTTACCTTTTAAAATTAATATATACCTAATTAACAATGAGTTAAGATATTTTTATTACATGTTTGATTTAAATTATCATTTTAGGTCAGCAGCCCCAGCTAGAACACAGCAATATGCACCTGCTCCTCAGCAGCAACCACAAACTCAATTAGCACAAGCACAACCCAAACAGCCTGGATTATTCGCCCAAATGGCAGCTACTGCTGGAGGTGTTGCTGTTGGTTCAGCTATTGTATGTTTATTAGTAGATTATTTTATATTCTTATAAATATTTAAATGCTAATTTATTTATTTTTTTTTAGGGACATACTGTTGGTCACGCAGTCACAGGTATGTTCGGAGGTGGTGGTTCTAACAATGAGGTACAACCTCAAGCTCAACCTATACAGGCAATGCCAATGGAGCAAAGCAACCAACAAGGTGGAGCATGTGCATTTGAAGTCAAACAGTTCTTGCAGTGTGCACAAAACAATGATGATATTTCATTGTGCGCTGGTTTTAACGAGGCCATTCGCCAGTGCAAGGAAGCTAACCGTAATGTCTAATTAATAGTTATTATAATTTGCATATCAGTTGATTTTAAACATATTTTTACATTTGTTTTTAGGTTTGATGTAATTTAGAGAACTGAACTAAGAAGTAAAGGAAGTAGTTGCAAAATTATTACAGATTATGTGTAATGAATACTATAATAATAAAAATTACCAACCATTTTAAATACTGTGTTTTTTATTAGTAAATGAAAAAAAATTATAATTTTTTGTTATTGCTTGGTAATATTTGTTTTTGTATGCTTATTGTATAATTATAATGTAAAACTATTAATAAACAATATTACATTGATATTGTTTGAACTTTATTAATTTAATTACTTACAAATATGGCATATTGTGTTTTTCTGGTATAAAAGTTTCTTGTAACAATCTGTCCAATATCCATTGACTTTAATATACTTTTTAATTGATAAACACTGAATAAAATATTGAAACCTGTTATCCAGTGGGTAACATTGTATCAAGATTAATTTTTTGAATGATCTGAATGCGATTTTATTTGACAATACTTAGATAAAGATAAAACTGTTGTTAATATATTTATACATTATGTATTAATATTAGTATGATAAATATAAGGGCCAGTTGTACCGTGGTTGGTTAAACTTTGATTAAGATTTAATCTATGATTAACGATGTTGGGTTGTTGTACAGTGCCGGTTAACTTGTTAATCAATGATTAAATGACCAAATAGTTAACCATCTAACAGACCCCGGTTAAACACTGATTAGTTAATTTTTGTATATAATTGACAATTGTGTTTATATTATTTTGAAAAATTAATAATATGGATGACGATTCTGACCATGAGGATGATGAATTTAACAACTTGGCATTATTGTTGTATTTTCCTAGGTGACTGCGAGTATTCAGACCACGGCTTGATCATTTTACTTATTGGGAGGATGATGAATTCTTTAATAGATTTCGATTATTCAAAAATACAGTTTAGGTCATGTAGTAGTATTCATATTGAATTTATATAAATTATATTACACAATTATCGACTATAGAGTATTATAGTCTACAATGTTTATGGCAAAGGCAAACTGACAAATAAATTTTAAATCAGACTATCATTGTATCACAGAATAATGAATAATAATACAAATTAACTATGATAACAATGATTATGATTACAATAATTATAACTTAAAACTAAATATTATAGTTGACACCAACATAGGCGATAAAAATATTGTAATCAAATGTACTATAAACAACACATCTCAATTTAATCGTTGATTAACTAATCAGAGTCAAATTGTCCACTGTACAACGCACTTGGAGTTAATCATAGATTAAAATTTGATCGTTGTTAATCAATGTTTAACCATGTAACGGTACAACTGGCCCTAAGTAGACCAAGGAAGACATTTGATATTGGAATTCCAGTTATTGCGATTAATGAGGCAATATACCAATATATCTATATATATATATATATATATATATATATAATAAGCATGCTTATTGTTGTCTCTACCCCCATAAATTGAATAGGTATTTAAAAAAAAGTATTAATGCAATATCATAGATATAATTCTCTTTAAAAAAAACATATAAAATAAATATTTTTCAATTTTAAAGAATGTTCAGTTCTAAGAATAATGGTATAACCCTTGTTTCTACTTAAATTATTTAATAAGTTATAAGAAATTGAAAAAGATGCGTGACATCATTGCAGGGCCCGTCTCATCGTAAATGCTTATCTTATACATGTAAATGTTCATTGCTTCATACAATGATTTTCCTACTTAAAATTTTCAGTATATTCAAGATGATTAAAGTATCAGAATTTCAATACAATGATTAGTTTTCTAAATATTGAAAATCTTGAAATGTTTTTGTTAAACGTCATAACGATTTGTTGATTTGTTATGACGGAAACATATTATAGACAAAAATATCTTAATATTTTCAATATTTAGAAAACTAAACTTTATATTTAAATTTTCATACTCTTACCACACATTTTTAGGTTAGTAAATTGTTGTGTGAAGCGAGTAACTTTCACGCATATAAACATAAGATGAGCAAATTACGATGAATCAAACCCAATGGCGTCAAGCGGTTATTCTACATTTTTAATATCTTCTACAGTAATAATTACTTTTACATTTGATCTTCACCAAATCATTTCATACACATAACCATAGGTACAATAATTTAACTTATTATTTTAGATATTTTATTAATTTATTATACTTTGTGTATAAGTACTGACTAACAGATCAAGCTTTGGTTTTACATTTTGTGTATAGTTCCGATTTGGTAATCAATAATCATATAATCTCATGAGAAAAATTCGTTAAATTTAAAATATTAATAATTTTCGTATTAGGTACCAATGTATTAATAATTTTTATACTTGGGTGACAATTCTGTTAAGGAAAAAACCAATAATTTCAATGTATCTTACCATAGGCACAATTTAAGTATCTCCCACTTGGAGGGGCTTCCCATGTTTAAATGAAACACACCCGTTGGGGGTTTGCTCCCCACACCAGAGTTGGGCGTTATTCGAATGAAATTTTATCTAGATGATTATTTAGATAAAATTTTATTCGAATAAATATTTAGTCGAATGGTTTTTTTTTTAATTATTCGAATAAAAATTTAGTCTAATGATTTTCAAACACAATTATTCGAATAAAAAATTAGTCGAATGATTTTCAAACACTTATATTCGAATAAAAATTTATTCGACTAATAATTTTCAAATACAATTATCATTGGTAATAATTTTAGCAAAAATGAAAATAAATAAATATAAAAAAATGTTTAATTTCAATAAATAGGTAAGTCTAACAATACTAAATAACTAATTATATTATAATTCAAATATTAATAAATAACTGAAATAGTTATTACTGCATTTTTAAATTAGATTTCAAAATATCTATACCTATATCTATATCTATATACCCTCTCTTCAAACATATCATCTGATAGCTTGTTGGATTTTGGTAAATTGGTCATAGTTGCATAAGATAATAATCTTTCAACGGGAGCTGATGACGGCAGTGGCGTATTATATCGTAAAAACATTTCTTTGATTGGTGGATACTGCTGAAGTATTGACAGGTCTTGAGACGAATTGTTGAAAAATTGTACACTCGCGGACTCGAAGAACTAACGCGGCAAACACGACACAAGTAATCATAAGATAATCTTTGAAGTTTGAACTTGTAGTTACTACAAAGTACATTTGATAAAACCACGTCTTCGATGTTTAGATATCATAAATTCAAACAGATAATTTTTATAGCTAATGCCCATATCTATCTATAGTATCTTTATATTTTGATGTAGAGCTTTATATATTTGAAATAATAAATATGAGAGTGATATGACAAGTGATACAACATTGAACATACGTAGCCTATAAAGTCCATACCTGAGACTATATAATATACTATATAGTACTAAAACTGGACTAAACTAGATACAATAATAACATCTTCAATATTGATAGTTAATTACTGTTATGGTACATAATAAATACATGTAGACATACTAGAAGAATTATAATCATTATTGTATAATACATATTTAATAATTAGTACTAACTACTAACTAGTGGTGGGCATATCCGGATTTAAAAATTTGTCAAATCCGGATTTCACAGGTTATCCGGATTATTCAATTCAATTTTGCTGTTCGATGTCTCATTTTTAAATTTTAATTATATGTAAATTCTCTAACATACATTTTTGAATGGGTATATTATATTTCTGACGCATTCAATTACCAGTGTTTTTTTGTGCTTAGCAATAAAAATAATTAATTAATCTGAATAATCCGAATAATCCGGATCATACGATAAATCCGGATATGAATTTAATTCAAATCCGGAATTGAATATTCGGATATTCGGAAAATTCAGATATTCGGATTTGATGCCCATCCCTACTACTAACTATAGGTATATACTAGGATAGGATAACTATGTTTGAAAATTATTCAAATAATATGATCACAAATTATTCGACTAATTATAAAAAAAAAAATCAAATATTTTTTTATTCCAATAATAATATTTTCTAATGATTCGAATGATTTTTTATTCGAATAATTGTGTTTGAAAATTAGTCGAATAATTTTTTATTCCATTAATTGTGTTTGAAAATTAGTCGAATAATTTTTTATTCGAACAATTGTGTTTGAAAATTAGTCGAATAAATTTTTATTCGATTGAAAATGTTTTTAAATCATTCGACTAAATTTTTATATGACTAAATACTTATTCGAATAATTATCTAGATAAAATTTTGCCCAACTCTGCCCCACACCACCTGTTCAAATACCTTTGAAGTATAGGTAATGGAACAAAATATATTTATGATTTTTTTTCCCGGCCGACTTTCTTACATTTAATAATATGTATGTAAATTACAAATATACAAAAAACCGGGTGGGCCTCGCTTTGCTGTACAGTTGGGGGTGGGTGTACCTCGTTTATAGGATAGGTCATTATTACAATGGATTTGTTAAATTTGAATGCAATGATAGATATCATTGTATACGAATAACGATTCTGAACGGAGTTAATATGTTTGTCTAAAATGTTTATATAATAATATAGTATTTTATATTTAAATTGAATTAAAATGCAATTTCGTAAAAATTTAAATTTAAAACAGTCATACAATTTTTTCTTTTAAGTCTGGTAGTAATTTTTTTATATATATTTTTGAAGGTAAGCTTATGGACAACCTAGTGTTAAAATTTTGAACCTTAAGTATAAACAGAAAAAGTTTTATGAATTTTCAACCACAAAATAACTTGCAAATTATTGCGATTTTAACATATTTTATACAAATTTGAACTTTATGGGCTTATAAAAAAAATTTGAGTGTTACCATCTCCGATATTTTTAGTTACAATTATTGTAACTTATATTTAATCCTTTAATAGATTTTCAAGAGTTTTCGGACAGTCAAAAAATTTTTATAGATATTTTTAAAAAAAAAACTTATAAAAATCGAAAATTTAAATTATCTATAAATAAGTCAAAATATGTCCAAATACTTTGAAAACTTAATTATGTATAGAGAATACCAAAAAGATTTGGTGAAAATTTCAAGTTGTTACGGTTTTTCGTTTTTGAGTTAGAGCAAATTTCAAAAATCGATATGATTTGTCAGTCTAGAATTTTATATATTATATTTTACATGTAATTTTATGTCAATATTCGCTGTTCAAACGCTTATAAAAAAAAATTGTGCCTATGGATTTTAATGATTTTTGAATGACAGTAAAAACTACTTGTGTGGAATCATCTATTAAATTTTTAAGTATTTTGTATTAGTTAATTTTTTTTTATCACAGATTATAAAAAAAAAATGTAAAAAATTCGAATTTTTTAAATGCCTATAAGTGGCTTAAAAATCAATATAATATTTTGAAAAAAATATAACATAGAGGAAATGCCTATATTAATAACTGGTAAAATTTCAAGTTTCTGCGACTTATACTTTTTGAATTATAGCAAATATTTAAAATCATTTGACGACAAATTGTTATTTTATGCAATTTCGTAAAAATTTAAATTTCAAACGGTCATAAAATTTTTTCCTTTTGGTCCGGTAGAAATTTTTTTATATATTTTTGAAGATTAGCTTATGGATAAACTAGTGTTAAAATTTTGAACCTTAAGTATGAACAGAAAAAATTTTATGAATTTTTATTTACAAAATAACTTGCAAATTATCGTGATTTTGACACATTTTATACAAATTTGAGCTTTATGGGCTTATAAAAAAAATTTGATTAAAACGATCACTGATATTTTCTAGTGCAAATAAGTTAAGCTTATTATAAACCTTGTACTAAATTTTCAATAGTTTTCGGCCAGCCAATTAAATTTTATAGATGTTTAAAAACAAAATTTTACAAAAATTGAAAATTTTAATTGTCTATAAATAAGTCAAAATATGTCAAAATAATTTGAAAACTTAACCACGTATATAGAACACCAATATAAAGATTTGGTGGAAATTTCAAGTTGTTGCGGTTTTTCATTTTTGATTTAAAGCATTTTAAAAATATGTATTTTGTAAAAACGTGATTTTGCATAAAATTTCCCGTTTTTTGTAATTTTTTATCGTTTTTTTTCGATTTTTTCAAAAAGTATTAAAAAACTTGGATGTTTGACTTGTCCAAGTACCATCTACATTCACTTTCCTTTCAGAAAAGTTGCTGTTTAAGAAAATTGAAGCATTTTTACTGTCTCAAAACTTGATGACAGACACAAAAATTAAAAAAAAAAAAAAAAATAATATAAAAAAAACACATCATTGTAAAATCAATAGATTCCATCACTCCATTCAGAATCTAATACTTATAATCTACATTTCCATACTAAAATGAAAATTGATTTTGTTATAATTGTACGTATATAACCGTCGATTCTAAATTGTAATTATTTATTAGTAATAGGTACTTTACATCACTAAACTTATTATGGTATATTGTGTTTTGTGGGTGTATCCAATATCAGATCTACAACGGAAAACTGAAAACACACGAATGAATCGTTGTTAAAATTGTAGAAAATAATTTTTTCAAACAACGTTTCAGGCCCGTACTGGTCCACCGGGACACCGGGAATTTTCCCGATGCGCCCCATGATCAATTGATAAATTAGCGCCCCTCTCCCCTTTTTTTTATATCATTGTAAGTTATAACATATATATTTATAATATAATATTAGAGTGTACCCATTTTATATGTGGGTATTATTCTAAATGATATGTTTTGTAATTATTGTGAATAGGTATTGGTGTATTACTGTTTTGTTATCGTTTATTATATAATTAACTATAGATCCACAGAGGTGACTCGTGAAATTCGAAAACCATAATGGATGTTAAACGTGTGTACATTGATATTTGATTAATGTTATTATTTTGGTTTTTCTACAAGACGCCCGTCGTAAATATTTTACGTATGTCAAATCGATACAGTTGATGACGAATGATGATGAATGGTCTGATGAGTACGATTTAAAGTGTAGTAAAGTAAAAAGTGCAATGTATCCGTGTGTTCCTCAATACACTTGATGGTTAATCAGATTGGTCATCTGATGTTTTTCAATGTTCCTCGAAAATTCTAAAAATCAGGTGGAAAATCTGATTGTTCCTCAATGAATCCGATAGCACACCTACTGAACAAGGTGGTGCGCGATGCGATGACATGATAAGGTTTATCAATCCGATGCTTCATCAGATGAATTATCATAATTATTGAGGAACACACGGTATCACTGATTATAACATGTATTCTTTACAATACACGGAATTGTAGAAAGCGTATAAATATTTACCGACTCTGCCTCTGACACAGGTAACGTGTGAAAGGTCATTTTCGAAACTAAAATTGTTAAAAACACAATTAAGGTCCACTATTGTATAAGAAAATTTAGAATCATTATTCTTGATGCAGTGTGAACGAGATATCAATCAAGTAGATGGAGATCAAATCATAAATGCTCTGTGTTTGAACAGCAAAGAAATGTAACGTCTACTCATGTATTAAGATATTAGACAAGCTAAGTTTGTGTGATTTTTTTTAAAAGTATTTAAAAAAATCTGTTATGGTTTATGTTTTAATATAAAATTTAAATGAAATAAAAGTTTAAAAGTAAGTGCACAATTTATTTTCTTGGCCATTTTACTATGAAACATATTATTTCGATTGGTATTTTGTTAAAAATATCAGAATAAATCATGATCTGTGTTTAACATCTTAGGACGATAATTTGTAAATAAATCAAACATGGGTAGACACCATTTTTTTAATTTGAAGTGGATATATAAAAATGTAGTTGGCGCCCTATAAATATATTTTTTCCCGCGCCCTTTAGAGGTAGCCAGTACGGGCCTGCAACGTTTACTGTATTATGTGAAATAATATTAGATGAAAAGGATTTAAGACTGGTTAAAATTATCTTATTCTTATATGATCATTAATCAATAATGATGGCTGTATAAATTGTAAACAATTCAAGAAAATGTTAAATGAATATGGAAAATTGATTCGCTTAAAATTTAGTACACGTACCCGTGTTGGATGGTCCGTGTAAAAAAAAAAAAAAAATAATAACCTTGAGAATATTTGAATAGCTGAATTTGTCAGTAATATACATTTAAATATAAATATAGTCAAAACAATGACACGAGTGTGGTTTAAACAAATTAACAAAGAACAGCAATATCACACTATTACACTAATTAGTAAGTATTATATAATGCATGTTATCGCGATCGATGTTAATTTTAATAGGTAATTACGAGCCATATGTTGTGTCAACAGTCACTACTATATCGATTGTTGGACCCACGGTCGCTATTCCTTGGCTACCATTTTGTCCAAACAATGTTCAAAACTTCAAAATCAGTGTGCACTATTAAAAGTAAAAGATTCAGGCATAGGTAATAACATACCATAATACTACGCGTTATTTTTTTTTTTTGCTTTCTTCAACCCAGGTATTTTAGCGTTCTAAAAACCATGATGGAAACAAAATTTAGCTGAAATAATTATAGTATTATACTTTTAAAGTTGAATGAATAAATATCATATTCTTGTCGCAGTGCGTTACTTGGGAGCCGAGTGGGTAGAAATGTGGAACACTGTATCATATAGATTCCATAAAGTATTCATGTACGAAGTATTATATATTGTCCTATTCGTACACATGAAGTATATAGAAATGATATAATTACTACCTACATGCCGTGGTGACGATTTCAATCCTGACGTTTTTTTTTTCTGTCTTCCCGGAACTGGTGAAATGAGGTTTAGCCGTTAACTTTAAACTTTGGTCATTCACACATTCACACATCGGCTTATACGTATGACTAATGGTTACGCAAGATACGTATATAGTATACGCCCGTGTTCAATAATTTATCGCCTTTTAGGATAAGTATCCGATTTATTTTACGAACCGGTTGTCGACATGACAAATTTTAAATTAGATTTTGTTATTGTTATTTAGAGCAGCGTTTCCCAAAGTGTGTTCCGCGGAACCTTAGGGATCCGTGGGACAATATCAAGGGTTCCACCAGATGTATGTGATTATTGAGAAAATTATTTTATATCATATTTGGAAAAAAAATTATTAAAAAATTTAAGTTGAGTTGGAATTGAATACATTGGGGTTTTGCGAAACACAAACTACTTTTTAAAGGTGCCATGTTGTTAATGATTGGTAACCGCTTTTTAGCTTATTTAGCGGTTAAAGTAACCGCTGATTTAGAGAACCGTGATGTGTCCTCGATATAGCACCCGTGGTTATTACTGTCATTTCAAAATTATCCAAATCTATAGGCATAATTATTTTTTCTAAGCGTTTGAAAAGCAAATATTGACATAATATTTCAATTTAAATATAGGTAACATATACTATATAATATACCTATTCTAGACCAACATTTATTATCTCTGTTCAGAATCGTTATTCGTATAGAATGATACCTACCTGTAATTGCACTCAAATTTAACAAATCAATTGTAATGACCTACCCTATGAACGAGGTGCACTCCACCCCCTACTGTACATCAGAGCGAGGCCCATCTGGTTCTTTTTTTTATTTATCTACTTATTTTATTTTTGTGTGTGTTATCACATTTTAGAGCAGTAAATAGTAATAATGTTTTGATTTTCTTATTCAGCAACTTTTCCGAAAGAAAAGTGAATCTAGTTGGTACTTTAGAAAGTCAAAAGTAAAAAATCATTAAGTTTTCAAAAGCTTTAGGAAAAACCCCAAATAAGTAATAGAAAAATGAGTGTTTTTTGACCGCATTAATTTTTTAATCTTTTTTCAACTCAAAAACGAAAAACCGTAATTACATGAAATTTTCAATAAATAGCTGTAATAACGTTGTCTGTACACGGTTAAGTTTTTGAAGTATTTTGACTTTTTTTGACCTGTTAATAGACAATTGAAATTTTTCGATTGTTCCAAGTTTTTTTTTTTTTTTTGAAATATCGATAAAAGAAATTTGGTTTTCCAAAAAATCTTTAAAATGTAGGTAGTAAAAAGTTTATTATAAGTTGTATACTTATCGTAATTAAAAAAAATCTAGATTTCTTGTTATGTTTATAGATACGGAAATGGTTTTTTTTTTATTTTTATATTTATTTATTGTCCGGATCACTGACCAATGAATCATTCCTTCGAATATGAGGTGGAATGATGTTCGACATTATTACACAATTATACAAACAAATGGTTGCCCGTCTTGTCGAACACGACTTACATGTTATAGGTATATTATCTTAAATCGTGGTTATGAGTAAATAGGCACAACGTAATTAGACTTATCTAACTCAAAAATATTATTGTACATTTCAAAGTACATAATGATTTACGCAATTATTTTTTAAAAAAAAAATATTTTTATAGTTACAGGCATTTGTGACACTTGGGTTTTCGGGGATAAAAAAATTTGTAAACAACTGGAAAACCAAAGTTAAATAATATCATTGATTATAAATACGATATAAATATGATTATAAATTATAATAGTATTTATAATCATTGATAATATATTGTTCCATAACGATTTAATCTTAGATAATCTAAATATAATCTTAGATCGCGATCACAATTTAAGATATCTTAAATCGTGATCGTGGTTATTAATAATGGATAGGTATTATCACTATAAAAGAATGACACGGCAGCTACAAACAGAACAATTGCATCAATGTGCCGCCGCCGCCGTCCTTATCAGAGTTGATTGCACGGGGTTATCACGGGGAAAACTTGTTGAAAAACAGACGAAAAAAAAAAAAAAAAAAACGAATAAATATGTGAATTCGTATTATCACCATATTATCTATGTTGATATCGTATACCTACGACCGCCGCGCCGCACGACTGCCGTAGGTAGTCACTGGGATCATAGTTAGTACTTAGTAGACAGACAGACGGTCTGTAGTTACACCGACCGAATTGCAACAGCTCATCGTTTGCCCTATAGTCGGTCGGACGACTACCGCAATATTGTTTCCGTTCCTCCGCGTGTATGCGCGCACCACTGCCACTGCCATCACAGTGACACAAGGCGTTTCAGTCACCGACCGAAATAACCTCAGGAAATCGTCGATCGTCACGTATCCAGCGGATCGCCTGCGGCCGGGAACCTTTGCCCAGCCCGCCGTCGTGATGTCCGGTGTCGTAACAATCGCAACGTATGTCTCCTCTCCGAGTCAGGTGAGAACGTGAAAGATCTAGTTGTGTTGGGACAGCAGGCAGCACCGCCCCGTGTGCGTTGTTCACATATGTTGGCACGGAGATGATGAAAATAAACGGGAGCAAAAAAAAAAAAAATAAAAAAAAAAAAAATTAAAAAATAAATAAAACCCTTATTCTCTTCTACCCGTCTTATGTCGACGGTACACAGCAATAACACTTGTTTTTTATTAATAGTTGTGCAAATAGTTGAGCGTTCGCTGTGATTACTCTCTGGCCGCACACGTTCAATTGATGACCGGTGGAACCTAATCCTACACGGATATCATATTATATTATACTATGGAGAACGACGTGAGAGACGAACTGAAACAGTCTGAAGGAAATCTGGGTAATATATAATTTTTACTGCGCGTACACACGATACCTACTATTTTTATTCTTTTATGTGTTCATCAATTTATTTTATATTTTTTTTTATATTTGGTTTTAACTTTAATTTCATCACACAAATGTACGTGTATTATATTTGGTTTGTTGCACTCCGTGTGTTTTTGTTTTGTTCTTAAAATTATATTGACACATATTTTTGCATGACTGACAAGCAATTCAGTGTATATATATTACCATATCTATTTATTTATTTTTTTGTGTATAATATTGTATGAAGCTGTGGTAATTTTACACTGAATTACTTGTATTTCTGTGGAAACTGGTTTTTGTTTTTTATTTAATTTTTCTTTTTTTTTCTTATAAAATATATAATGTTATCTATGCTTATGTTGGTGTTGCACGCTCTTTATATCAACAGGTCCGTTGACTTTGGACTCACTTCTAAAACAAATAGACGAACTGCAATCAGAGAAAAAAGAATTTGGTTTGCAACGTGCCAAAATGAAGGGGTTTTTACTTCAAAAAGAAGGTGACCAATTATTGCTTTGTTGCTTTTTATCTGTATATATTATGTGGAGTTATACAATTACATTTATTCATAAACTTAATATCTTTTAAGTTTTTAAGTTAAATATTTAATGAATCTTTAATTGTTAGAGGAACTCAAGCATATGTCTAGCATTTCGGCTGAACTGAAGAGGTTACAAAATGAATTGGACGAGTCTCAGAGCCAGCATACTGTAACTAAACTCGAAATGGAAGGCCAGTTTGAAGAACAAACTCGCAAGTACAACGAAGAAATGGCATCATTGCAGAAAGTGCTTGCTGGTAAATATTTGATTACAGTGTACTCTCAATTATCTACGTAATATGGTGGCCCAGCATCCATGAATAAGCGAATTCTACGGTTAATCCACTAAATTTAAATTGAAACAAAAATTCAATAATTATATTATTAAACTATTATAATTAAATCTTGTATTGCTATATATAATGTAGTATCTAAGGGAAAATGAATTAGAGTACTTAATTTTCATTTGATATTTCATATAATATGACGTATAATATTTATTTGTTCATTCATTGCGTTTGATTATACATATGAGTTTCTTCCACAGATGACTGTGGATAATCCACCTGCGGTTAATCGAGATTATATTGTATTTGAAATAGTTTTCTATTCAGTATTCTAAAATTTATTTTTCCGTAGAAACTTTGGAAGAATCCAGAAGACGTGAAAATGAAACTAAAATGTATAAAACAATAAATGAAAAATTAGAAAACGAGTTAAAAAATTGTCGCAATCAAATGTTGATTGGTCAGCAGGGAAATAATATTCTGGGCGAATCAACTCCGCAACAAATACTGAATGTACCGGGAACTGTTCTTTCTGCTATTGCAAGAAAAATGACTAATTTAGCTTCTAGTACTGAATCTGATGATTACAGAAAGGTACATTATAATTTGTAGACGCACAGTCAATGGATATTTAATTATCATTTTAATCTATTAATTTTTAGTCTCAAGACGATGAGGATAATTTGTATAAAGCTCTTGTTGATCCGTTAAAAGAAGAAGTCGAAGCCTTGAAAGAAAAAATTCGAGAAATGGATACTGATATCAATTGCTATAAAACAAAATTATCTGAATCAAAAGAAAATATTGCTGAACTAAAACTCACTGCTAGTGCGTATTAGTAAATTTTTATTTTTTTGTAATAGTATTTAAAATTACATATTTTTTAGATAATTCCCAAGAAGAATCATCTCATTCGTCAGCTACTGGTGATTTTGTCTTTCTTAACTCTTCAACTGGTGGTAAATTAGTTGAATATATTTTTTTTCTATTTCTTATTTCATAATTATGTAATTGATTCTTATCATAGAAAATAATGTAAAATGTGAACAATGTTCATTGTACAAAGCTCGTGTAGATGAAATGAAAGAACAATTAAATGAAGCAGATAAACGTCTTCATTCCATGGACAAGCTTAAAGACGAACATGATAAAGAGACCATTTATCGTAAACAGATGGAAGAAAAATGGAATGAAAAATTAGAAGAACACAAGAATAAGGCAAGCACATAGAAATATCTATTATTGATAAATAACTTCTAATATGAGGTGATTAATTTAGGTACAAGAATTAAAGAGTTTCTCTGATCAATCACATGAAGTGCTGAGTGATCTTAAAATACAGTATGAACAGATGGTCTTAGATTTTCAAAATGAATTAAAACTTTGTACAGAGAATGGTGCTAAAATGAAGCAGCATATATTAAAGTAATTGTTAAATAACTTTAAATACATTTTCTTTGCTTATGTTTAAATTTTATTTCTTATAGACTAGAAGAAGAAAATCATAATTTCAAAGAGAAACACATGAAATTTTCTGTACAGTTACAAAATGAAGAGATTAATTTACCCAGCTCAGTTTCGGTTAGTATAATTCTCTTCATATGTTTTCAAATAAAACCAAATAAATTTACACTTAGGAACTCCAAGAATATTTATTAAAACGTAATGAAGAACTTATAGCCATGTCCATAGTTAAAGAATCCATCGAAGAAGAAATAAATAGAATAAAAAATAGTGCTGCTATTTATGAGAGTCAAGTGCAAGGACTGAATTCAACAGTGGCTTTTCTAGAGTAAGTATAAATTATTTTAATATATTACTCTAAAATGTATTCTTTGTAAAATCACTGTGGTTATTTTGAAAAAGACATTAACATTGAAAATAAATTTGTCAGAATATCAGTAATTTTCCCATATTAAAATTAAAATTATCACTATTACAATCATAGGTGTTACATAGTATGATAATTTAACTTTTACTATGCATGTTTATTTATACATTGAATTAAACTAAATTAAAGTTATTCAACCATTGAATATTTTTATATTTAATAAACATGAAGATAATAATAAATTGAAAAATAATGGTACTATTAGTATGGCAATTTCATTAGTTTTACATGATATAGAAGTTAAAATAAAAAAATATTCTGTTTTATTACACAAATGTTTATTTACTTAAATTACTTCATTAGACATACAAAATATATTTTGTATTAAAAAAAATTGAATATTATAGATTTTAATCACGTGATTCTAATAAGTAATAAGTAATAAAAAGGCAATAATATTAAATATTTCATCGACTTGGGCGATGAAATATTTAGGCGAAAAATCTAGAAAATTGAATAGAAAGCTGTTTTATTGTATTAATAAATAAAATAAATGAATCAAAAGTATGTATAATATATTTGCAATGTTTATGACATTAATAAATAATTATATATTTAAAATTATTAGAAAACAATTATTGGATGAAAGAAGTCGTTTTTCTGAGGAAATAAAAAATACAAATCGATGCGAAAAAGAATTGATCAGCTATCGTACTCAACTGGATACTGTTACTAAAAGAAAGGTGAAATTGAATATGAAAGTATCCATTTAGTTAATTTTTACCATTATCTCCATTTAAATAAAACTATAATTTATTAATTATATTTTACTACCCAGGTCTATTAAAATGTATAGTATATTGTTATAGAAAAAAATAATTAATATGCATTTTTTGTTAATGTTCAACTGTAAATATTCTAAAGTTGTACTTGTTTAATTCAAATTCTTACTCTATATATTTTTTTAGATAAAATTAATCTAACCTTTAATTTTTTTTTTAAGAACATAATATAATCATAGCACAGGGGGTTGATTCCACTAATGTGTGATTTTGGGTGATGTTGGGCTTAATGACAACAGACAAAATGACTTCAAAAACCTGTCGTTTACGCCCAATTCATATATCACGCATTATTGGGATTGATCCCCAGAGTGCATAGTTTTTACCATAAATTAACAATTTAATACATTTTAAATGATTGTATCTATGGTTTGTTTTTTAGACTGAATTAGAATCTATGGCTCTTGAACAGCGTAATAAAATTGTTGCTTTACAAACTGACTTGACCAATAGTGAAGAAGTGCAACGTGATTTTGTTCGGTTATCTCAGTCACTCCAACAAGAACTTGAACGTATACGAGAATCCGGAACATCGGTATTATTGATTGTTTAGCTTAATTTTTTTCACAAAATTATGTATGTTTAATAAATATGTTATTTATTTAGGTGCGATGGGAACACGAAGAAGATATCATCGACTGTCGTGATTGCAGAGCTGTTTTCTCTGATCCTAGGATTCGAAAAGTATTTGTTTTTATTTTTAATAGTCACTTGTACAATGTATATTTATTAATACAATTATTTCTGTTTATAGGACCATTGTAGACATTGTGGTAGAATATTTTGTCCATCGTGTTTATCTAGGACTGTAAAAAGTGGACCAAATATGAGAGATTCTCACGTGTGTCGAGTTTGCCACACTTTATTGGTTCGAGATTCAGCTCCGTATTTTAGCACTGAGCCTCCTCATCAGTCAAACTAAAAAAGGAAAAAAACGTTTAATCGTTAACCTACACATGGTGATACTAGAATTTAGTTATAATTCTTTATTTGTTTTTATTAAAATTTTTTTTTATTTTTCTTAAAATTTTATTTTCAATGTTTATAAATATTGTTGTGACCTTGTCATAGTGTCCTTTTTTTTTTTTCGCCTATTATAGTAAAAACTGCATTAATTATCGGTAAACTTATTATTTTTATTAACAAAATTAAATGTTCGTGTTTATGGATTTCCTCGACCATTAAATTAGCTTTCCTGTTTATTCCGTTCTTGTTTCTTTTTCTAGTTATCAATTGTCTCTGTGGTCTCATTACTTCCATTTGTTTTTCGTATGTATTTTCAATATTTCAAATCTTAAATCAAGTTGGCTAGATTATGTTAAATTGTTTGTTATTCAATTATCGTCAGTAGAATAATATTGTTACAAATGTAGTGCATTAATGTAATATTAATGATTACACTATAATGTAGACGACCGTTGTATCACCGTAAACTTACTTTAAAAATCATGATTTAGAGTTTTTGAATCAATTGGTTATAGTATTGTAACTCATTGTTCATCGGTTACAAATTGTCTCAAAGTAAAGTTATTATTCGTCCGTAATCAAAAATACAGTTACTGGTGTAAATAACTGGTGTATTCAATTAGGGGTCGTTCACGCTTATGTTGGCCATAATGGCACAGTACGTATTATCATATTTCCTTCGGCGCTCAAACATTTGAATAAAATATGAAATCATTAAAAAAGCACAAAAACATGTTTACAGGTCGTTTTAATCACAATATTTATATGTATATATATAATAAATCGACTAACAAATTAAAAAAAAAGAACATTTATATTATAATAGATAGTAACTAAACAATAATAATAATTGTCATTTATTGCACGTCATAAGCCGATTTTAACATAATATATATATTGTATATAAATTAGTACCTATATGTATTTAATATAAATATATATACAAAGTACTAAACATTATTATTACGGTTTTTATTGTTCATACAACTAAATAGTAAGACCCTACCGAAGTTATTAGGCCTAATAAAAATGGAAAGAAAAAATAAGATTGTTTTTAATATATTACAAAGATAATTTATACATCAAAATTATCATGTAACCCATCCCAATAACATACCCCCTCTACACGCATTGATTGTCTAGCTAACAACATCGTCGATTATAATATATAATGTTAAAATTTAATTATATATATTATTTATTTGTTCATAATGCTTAATATTATACTATTATATTGTTTTTTTTTTTTTTTTTTTTTTATAAAAGTATACACGAATTATTAGAAAAATACCTCATTAATTAATATGAAATGGTTTATGGAAATAAATTGTCACGAAGCGTTTGCCCAGCTTGACCGCCGCCGGGTTGTGGAGTTAGGAAATAAAAGTGATTTTTTAATTAATTTTTTTCTTTTAAAATAGTCATATCACAAAGTCATAGACGAAGCAAAACCCTGTTCTCACTTTTCGGTTAACCTAATATATTTATTTAACATATAATATGCACCGCCGCGGCTATATACTATATAAATAATTGAGAAGAACATTTTTTTTTTGTTTTTGTTTTTTATTCTGTTTAGCGATTGTTTTTTTTTTACTTCTCCGAACAGAGCGGATTAATAGAAGGTTCATTTTTACTTTTTCGACAAGAAAATGATGTACAATAATTTACTTTGTATAACATCATGTTATTATATACGTACCTATATAATAAATAATATACATAATATATACATACAAAAGATTATAAAATGAAAACAAAATAATATGATAAACGTACTAAAATGTATAACGTAATAATAATAATAATAATAATAATAATAATAATAGTTAATAATAATAATAATAATAATTATTATTATATCGGTGAAACGTTGTGCAGTTGTTTGTCGATCTCGCACGAGTACGTGGTGTGATTGCGTTTCAGGAAATGGTAAAGTTGTTTGAAAGTGGGCCTCAGGTTTTGATCGCGCTTCCAGCATTGACACATGAGCTCGTAAATCTCGGCGGGGCATAGGTTGGGTTTGGGCAGAAGTACCTGGCAACACACGTGTAAAGATAAATTTAATATACGTTCGACGGTGGTGGCGTAACGTTATTATTATTATTATTATTTTTTTTTTCTTTTGATAATTATAAATATAAAACAGCACAATAATAATAATAATAATAATGTTGCGATTTTATTGATGTGTTCGGTGCGCGCTACGGGTAAACACAAAATAATAATATATTATAGTCATTACATATTATAGCAGTGGTTCCCAACCGGGGTGGAATCATCTCCAGGGGGTCGGGGAATATATAATTACGACGAAGTAAACGATAAGTTCACGATAATTTCTTCAGTTTTTTACCACCAACAATGACGATGGAATATTATGGCCCAAATCGATAAAACACTGCAATACTGTTCAACATTTAACTGCCTTAGGGGACGAATTTGAACGATACTTTCCGGGTATATCAACGGAGAAAAAGATGGACTAAACCCATTGAGATTACCAGTTGAAAAAGTTCCCGATGAATATCAGGATGAATTTTTGGAGCTAAAGTGCAAAAGATACATTTGATGAAAATTATTTTAAAAACTCGTATCTAAAAGTCACAGAAAAAGATCTGCGTGTATTAATTCCATTTGTATCTACGTATCTTTGTGAGCCAGACTTTTTCACAATTTTGTAATTAAAAAGTAAACCAAGGAATCATTTTGACGTGGAAAATTATATGCACTGCGCGTTATCAAAAATATCACCATGGATTATGGACTTGGTAAAAAAAAGATATTCAAATTTCTCATTTTTTTTTTTTTTTATTGAATATTCATGAATTGTTTTCAAAAATATAAATATTAAACTATTCATTTTTATGTTGAATTATATTTTATTAAATAAAGGTAATCTAGATTCTAATTTAAGGGGGGAGGACATGAAATTCTATTGACATTTACAAAGGGGGGCATAGAATAAAAAAGGTTGGGAATCACTGTACCTACTATAAGAACGTTCCAACCGCACTCGTATTACCTATTTATACGTATACGCGTGTAACATCATTGGAATGGGGAATCGATTTCGAAAGGGTGTCATTGGAAATCAGTGGTAAGACCTCGAACGCGCTTAAAGTTCAGGATGCACTGCACATATATAGTATATTATAATATAGTCTATATGCGCGTTTAATTTAAAATACCTATACATTCAATTACGAGGGATTATAGCCTATAAGGGAGGTTTAGATTTTCCGACGAGCACGTAGTATAATAATATATCGTTGTAGGTATTCGATCGCGTGATAATAATATTGAAAACAGTTAGATTTTTCGCAAACGGTTCGGGGGCAAAGAGAATGAGAAAAATCTCAATGAAATGCACGCGCTTGCGCTCCAGAGAGACAGAGAGAGAGAGAGAGAGTCAGAGAGAGACAAAATATTCTAAAGTTGTATTTAGTTTTAAAAAATATTCGGGCGCATTGGCTTATAGCAGTTGTACTTCCTATTCTGCGACGCGTTTAACGATTAACCGAGATTGTTACCGATGATCGTTTGAGGGGTACATATACTGATATTATTATTAAACTAGTTACTGACACTTCGCGAAACGCGCGTGTTTATCGAAAGCTGCAGAGTAAAAAAAAAAAAAATAATTATACGGCGGTGGTTTCTTGGTTAAAGTTTCTCATGAAATTGTATATCACAATATATAGGCACACGCGGACTGATTGTGCCATTAAAAGTATAATAGTGGGCGGTCTCGCTTAGTAAAAAAAATAGTCTCTCGAAAGTTATTACAGTCATAATAGTAATAATTCACGTTTCGGCCCCGTGTCGATAGATACGTTCCACACCATAAAAATATTAAATACATTATTCGAGTTTTAAAATTTATAATTGTTTTGATTGATACATCAAACTTTTAACCCATTTTTACCCTTTTAGGGATGGAAAAATCCTTTCTTAGTGCTCTCGCCTGCGTTGTGTAAGGCAAACATCTGTGCAAAATTTAAACGTTTCTGTATAGATCCTGTAGTGGTTTAGGCTGTGCGTTACACATCGGTTTATCCTTTTATACATATTATTATTATGGAAGAAGACAGTGGCGGATTTACAGGAGACGTTCCATGGGCTCTGGATTCCCAGATGCCGATTTAATCTTATATATATATATTATAATATAAATTTAGTTTGATTTAAATTTCATCATAATGATAATGATTGACGGACGATGGCTGTATATTATACGAATTGTATTCCATGTTTCCATGATAACAATTGACTATTTGACGCGTGGTATACGTTAAAAGTACATATAATTTTTCAGCTTTCCCCCTCCCCCCCAAGAAAATGTTGAAAATCCGTCACTGGAAGAAGATTTGATGATAATAAGCATCGCGTATTTTAATTTACATTATTCATCATTATAGTTATTAATATATTGATACTCACTTGTAGCTCGCCTCCGTAATACATCTGTTCCGCGTTGTGTATGACTTGTTCGTTGGTAAGGTGTGGAAACGGTTTGTCTCTTGCCATGGTCAACAGTTCCCATGTCGTTACCGCGAATGACCACACAGTGCTCGGACACGTATACCGATCCTTTGTAATAAAGCCAACAAAAACGTTATCGTTATAATATTGCTTGATATTATTATTTCATCGCGACAATATCGTCCCCGAAGGATGAATAAACATTATAATACATGTCACCCCATTAATGTATATGGAATATTAATATTGCAGTGGAATAACGAGGATGACGCGTAATAATTAATACTCAGCTATAGATAGTTAGGTTAGGTTAAGCCGGTTAAGGGTAGTTAGTTTGTGCACAAGTTATGGTTATTTTTAAATCAAATACAGTTACACGACTATTAAAATCGCTCGTTAAATTACATATTGAATAAAATACTGTTCCTTTTCATAATATTATTGTATATTGGAATAGTTAAAGTATAAATTAGGTACTTCCTTCTCATTTATTCCTGCCCGGTAAATACGCTTTAGCGATTTATAAGAATAAAAAGTTAATAAATTACGAAACCTTAAAAAAAAAATTCTGCAGGATCATGCGAAATAAAGTATTAAAAAATTATTGTGTAATCCCATAGGCCGTGAGGCGTGAATTAAGAAACGATTACAAATTATTGAATTGTTGATGAAAAATGTAAAAGAGCAAAAGCCCTTTCCGTTTCAATGTTGTGACAAAAACTATCCCTCTCAGACGGAGATCATGTTTTCTACAAGATAGCCTCACTTGTACAATATTATCAGATAGTCTTACTAATAGTGTATTATATGTGATGTGTGCAAATCAAAGACTCTATAGGAAATATTTTTGACAAGCAGAACAAGAATACGTACTGATTTGTTATAGTAGGTTGGTAGTTGGTGTTATACCAAATTCATTGGTCACTTAAACTAAAAAAAAAAACCAACCATTGCGATGTACACACTACTACGTAGGTAGTTAATAATCCCGTTATACTTTAAGGGGATTGCAAGCCATGATCGTCTGTTTCTGACTTCTGTTTATCACACGCATAGTTTAAGAATTTAGATGTTTTCAAACGTACAGATTGATCAATCAATGTAATAAAAATTTTAAAAACGGATTTGAATTCGTAGTGAAGTCTTCTTTAGATCGTCTTTCTCACATTTTTCATGATTATGTGATCCAAAAATAACCATGCTATTGAATTTGTTTAGAATAGTATTTTTTGGGAATAATATTGTGATTTCCTTAAAGCAGTTGCTTGGAATATATTTATATTATATACGCTATGAATAAACAGAATATTGTGCTTATACCTATTCTACATATAGAATTTTTAAACAAATTAAATTCCTATAATATATTAAGACATTCCTATCTATCTAACGTTGAAGTGAACGTTAATCGTTAACCAAATGCTATTACTATTAGTTATTACTCGTCGCTTATTATGTTGTTTCAAATTTCTTACTGTTTTAAATTGTATACTTAACCGGTCCAGAAATCAATTTTTGTTAATTTTTATGTTTCTAATTTGTTTAATTCTACTTTGTGAAATTTTAGGGTACAAAATCAAATGGTGGGAAAATAGACGTAAACACGACTTTAAATCACTTTTCAAAATTCTTATCACATTAATTGATCGACGATGGTACGTTGGAAATGGTAACCATCCAAATTCCTATGTTGCGCGTGTGATAAGCAGAGAAGGAAAATTATGGCTTGCAATTCCCTTAACAAACCAAGTATATAACTAATTACACTAATTAGCTGTTTTATTTAATGACTGCGATCATAGAAATCATCGGAAATATACCCACGCGTAATATGTATTGTGTACCTGTTTAGAATATATGTGTAGGTACAATACGTATAACATAAAATTATAAATAAGCGTTGTTACCAGTAAAATGCTCTCCCACGGAAGCCATCGGATCGGTGCCGGAGGTCTGTTCCCGATTTCGCTGTAGTCCTTTTTGTAAGCCGGATTACATATGGCCACGTCAGCCACTTTAATCGCGTAGCCTCTCGAAACCAGGCAGTTCCTGTTTTATATTTTGAGTGAAAATAAACGAATCGTGAACGTTAGGAGCACAACGATAATGGACTTTTAGGAGATTTAGGGGAAAAAACAATCTTCTTACCTGGCCGCTAAATCTTTGTGCACCACGTTCTTGGATTCCAGATACTTCATGGCCGATGCGATTTGAGTGGCCATAAACATTAGCGTCGTGTACCTGCGTATTAAACGTACAGTAAACATTAAAACGTGATCATTAGCAGTTTAATTGGTTTAATTTTCAAGTATGAAACGTATACTGCATATATACTAAGTACATATTATAAATAAAATTATAATCCACGTATCCTTCTCATTGAATTATTACGTATTTATTACTATGATGAAGTGAAGGGGGAGGGAACTCAGAAAGCAATCAACGAACAATGAACACACTGATTATATAGATACAAGAAAAACGAATTTCCGACGGTTTGTGGAATATTTTTATTTTTTATTAATTAATAATTATGTTTTGCGATTTTGGTTGAAATTTAACTTATTTACCAGTGAACTTTACGTAACTCAGCAGACATTCCATAACATAATCATTTTCGATGAATTCAATTTAACCTTTTCGTCAAGTATTTAATTGAAAAGGATATATAATATATGTATGATCAAAATCTGGAATACGAACGGATAACACGCATAACACATATATAGATAAAAGAAAACGTATTTATTTATTAGACCAATAACATACTACATATTGTATATTTATGTAATGATGTAGTGATGCCATGATATTATGTCGTTGTATAATAGAATTACTTCGAAGATAAATAATAAAATGTAAAATTATTCGTAATAATTAATAGGTACGTATGCACTGCCACGGTGGTCTTTTTTCGAAGAATAAATGAAATGGAAAAAAAAAAAGAATTCAAATGTGCGTTTAATGTTTCTTTATCTTTACATTTATATAACACGTCGCAAAAATATTTATTCGGAAAGGAAAATATGGTCCGACCACCTCGAGGAGCTGCACAAGGTTTTAAATTTCCCTGACGGGGTGTCCGAGATTGGCGGAGGGAAAACAACGCGATGCATTTTTAACTGAAAACATGGACGTAATTCCGCGCGGCGGGGATATAGTCCTCGTGGGACTACCGAGAAGTGAAAACCGAATGGCCAAACGAATCGCACAGCGTCCAATGGAGATTTGAATTTCAAAATAATCGCCATGCATCTCGCGGGTGCGGTAGCATAATGTAATCATCAGACGAGTAGTTTTTGTTCTCGCCGTAGGGGTTTCCATTTCGCGTAGCAATTTGGGTTGTTTAATGTTCAGAGGTGCTACCGAGTTTCACGTATACAGACGAAAGAAATGTCTCGCTATCCTCATAACGGTTAACCGCGGTACGCACGCCATATAATATAATACTATTTCGTTTTTTCGTACTTGAACTACTTTTAATTTTGTTTTCACGAATAAAATGACACATAATTCTTAATTTTGACATTTGATACACGTTTATACAGTTTGTGCTATAAAACAGAAATATTACTATAGTTTATACCACGTAACTTTTATATATTTCCTTTGCTCTAGTATCGTAAACGGATGTAAAACATTATAATGTACAACCAACCACCAAAAATGTTAATCATGGTAATCATAGTTAATCATGGTATAGTGAAAATATGAAGGCGTGTTCGTACATAGTATATATCGAGTTCGTTAACTCAGTGATGAATACAAATGATGGCCATAAAATTTACCTACGTCTTATAATTATATATTCCCTTTATGAGACGACGACAAAATTATTATTGACATTATAGTGATACGATAACTCGAGAGTCAAGTTCAACCGAATCGGTGGTAGGAGAGAAGGAGAGAATCCGCGGACGCGCGAGCTTACGACCATGGACTTTTTCTCAGTCTACTCAAGAGCCGGGGAAGAGTCGGATGGGCTCTTGGAGGAACCATGTGGGTCCACTCATGGGGGTCATGGGTGATTAACGAACTGTCACATCATTGAACGCCGAAACGTCAGATTGCTATTAGTGGGCAGTTTAATTCTACAATACTGAGCGAAACGTATGACACTCTTTTGTGGAATCCGCGGACCTTGGTCGAATTAGAATTTGAATATTGCAGGCCATGTATACCTTACTACAACGAACTATTAGTTAATAATCGTTACGTATACAAGCTTATGGAACCTGATCTGGTACAGACGCGTCCCCAAGGGGGTAGGAAAGGGGCAGTCATCTCCCCTCATATAGAAATGTTCAAAAATTTGTCAATTAAATGATCAATTATAAAAAAGAGCTTTTATTTATATTAGAAACACTGTAAGCGTCGCTTCAGCAGAAAGAAGCTTTTTTCAATACTTCACAGGTTGTTTATAAATTAGTATGCCAATTTTCATAGCATTTTACTTCATAGCAATATTAACCGATATTATAATGTATTTTGTAAGTTGCACGTAGTCATACGCCGAATAGATATTATTAATTTAAACTTAAAAAAAGAAAAATATTTTTATATGTAGAAAATACATATTTGTATACCGTGGTGTAGGTGTATACTCACGCAGGCTCAATGAGAGGGGGGCAGCTAGGGATGTAACCTTGGGGCTTGGTTCTCAAAGAGGACCCTGGCCGGTGGCGGTCAAATGATTTTGTCCTTATGTGATGTGGTTTATTTTTTAATGTGTACAAATAATTGTCAACATCACATAAAATCAAGTATTGAAAAAAGGTCATGGGGAGGGGGATTTATCTCCTCACCCGTTTCACCATCACTGGGTCCGGCAACCATAAGTCTCACGTTTGACCCAACCATTAGATTAATATGAATGATCCCTGGGGCTCTTGAACTGTCTGTGACGGTCCCTTGTACTCACGTGAGCGTGGAGTGCGTTCTTAAAACGATGACCAGATCGCCGAGCTCGGCGGGGTACTCGGTGATCAGCCACGGCGGCGACTCGTTGGCACACACGCCGAACACGCGCACCAGGTTGGGGTCGAGCAGGCTGCACAGGAACTTCACCTCCCTGGTCGAGTCCGCGCTGCACGTCTTGGCCGCCACGCGACCGTTGTCCGTCATGCGCACGTCCATCGTCTCGCAGACGGCCACCTCGCCCAGATGAGAGCTGCCCAGCTGGCTGACCACATTCAGGCAGTACCGCGGTATCTGCACAATGTCCGCCTCCCGGCACTTGTACACTTGGCCCATGCTCGGGCTGATGTTCCACGACACGGACGGCGGAGCGATCTGCGAAAGACCGTACATGTGTTCATATTATCTATTTTATATAGTACTAAAATGGCATATTATATTGTATTGTACTGCACTTGATGTGCCAATAAGAAGAAATAAATGCAGAAATATTCCCCGACAACAACATGTCAACTATAGGCACGTATTATAATATTACTCATAATAATTTCGTACTTATAGGTGCTACCTATATACTCATTACGTCTACCCAACACTTTATTTTTTTTTTCCTACTGCTTTTACACTAACATTTATTTCATTATTAATAATAATATCCCTACCATATTTATAATAAATTACATACATGAAGTATTTATGAAGTAATTACAGAAAGTGTTGAGTACTATTTATATCCATCATCATAAAATCAACACAAAATAAACATAAAATATAATCTTGGAAATCAGTTAGTGAAAAAATTATGCATTTGAGCCCAGAACTCAAATGGCCATCGACCCTTGAAAATTCGATTTTTGGAAAATCCTGTGTTAGGTTAGCGGTTACTTACATTATATTATTAGCTATCTGCCTGCAAAATGTCAGCCCTATTCGTCCAGCGATTCCGATTAAGTGAGGATTAATCAGCCAGTTAGCCAGTCAGTCAGTCAAGACAAGTTTTATATATTTTAATTTTATATATATATATATATAGATTAAATTGATCGTTCCACAATGACAATATTTAGATTACTAGTATTCTAGTAATGTAGAACAGTATAAAAATATATACATATATATTTTTCTTTATTAGACATAAATAGTGTTTTAAAATTATTATTTTTTCATAACACATTAGTCGGTGGACACTTTATCTATTGTAAAATAAAAATAAACCATTGTAACAACTTTATAATCAGAACTCACCGTATTTTTAGTGTGCATTAAATACATTTGGAAATTTGGAATTATTCTGTGGAAGTGTAATAGTTAATAGTAAATGTTTTACGTTATGTATCAAGTAAAAATCATATTGTAAAATAGTTGTCATGCTGTGCATGATGTCTGTACCGTAATGAAATGTATAGAATAATTTTTCTTGAAATACTGTGGGTCGAGTATATAAGTGTAGTACACGGGAATGGAATGATTGCGAAAAACCGAGTGTCATTACTATAATAACTAATTGGTTTTTTCGAGGAATTATCCTTTTCAAAAGTAATATACAGAATTACATTTCATTCCATCAATTACTTTTATAGCATTATTAGTACTATATATTATTGCCCTTTGATTTCTTAAATGTTTCAACAGTAGGAACATGGTGGGATTTTTGGAAACCTAAATAGTTCTATATTGCTTTTTCCAGTAGACTTTTCAGCGAAAAATATAATTTATATAAAAAGAAAAATCCTGATGTTAGCATACATCAGTGTAGATTTCACCCGCTATTATTTTTTATAATATTATATTTGATTTATTATGAGAATATATAAAATAGTTAAAACCTGTACACGCTTAAAATACGCATTAAAACATAAGTATATACATTGATCATGTTGATTATCAAAATTGATTATTTAAGAAGAGTTTTACCCTGTGTTTTTCGCGAGGCGCAGTGTGGAATCTTTTTCTGGATGGCACGTCGGTAGTGCATTGGAGGTGTTTTGGACGAATCGGGACATCCGCTACGGACATCGGTAAAACTTGATTCTGCAGACTTCGGTAATGCAACGAGGTAGCGCTGTCTCTAGTCGAATATTCGGTTGGCCTGACATCGATTTCCAAACTGCTCAACGATCCACGTTCCGAATCGCTACGACAAAATTCCTTCACGGAAATCGTACTTTTGGCGTCTGTAACTGAAATGCACGTCTTCGTTAATTTCAAAACTATACAGAATATTAAACTGAAACTCATTAGATAATAAGAATTTAATTTTTAATTTAATTTTTTTGTTTTTATACCTCATAATCTGTATTTCAAAACGGATTAATTTTATTTGCTTAACAAGTTATTCTCAAGCGATAGCAGTCATTGAAATTCCGCGTATTATGCAATTTATTCTACATACAACGGGATATATATATATACACATAATTGTAGGATGACTCACGCTTGAGCTTTTTGTTATCTCCCAGATTTTAAACCGTGCTACTTTATAAAATAATAATGATTTTTTATACTTTGAGAGTACGAGAAAAAGTTTAAGTATACAATTCTCAGTTTTTAATTTGCAGTCGATTTATTCCGGATAAACAAACTCAAGACGTACTTATATTGGAGAATTAATTATTATTTATAATACATTGTAGTATTGTCTGTATATATTTTTATATTGATTATCTTATCGTATAAATTATAATTGTATCTTAAGACGCAGTAGTTATAGTGCTTATTAAGAAACAAAAAAATTCGCCAAGAAGGTTAAAGAGGAACTGAGTTTTTACTTAAAACAATTAAACATATACTCCATGCCAATTAATATTGAGTTCTGTGTTACCACTGGTTGACTATTTTATCAAATAATTGATTTCTAACATGTTCATTAAAAATTTTTTTTACAGATTGTATAATTAATAATTAATATTAAAAATAAATAAAAACTTAAAGGTAAGAAATAAAAATAATGGTAAATATATTTCCTACGTGAAAATACCTAAACATATAATACAAATTGACTAGGTTCAACATATTAGGTACATTTCTTGCGTATTGTGAAATGGCTTAGATATTAGCGTTGTGCTAGGTAATACTTACAAGCAATAAAACTGAAAATTAAGTAATTAATCAAAATAAATGTAGTAAACGATTAATAAATTAAATATCATAATTTTTCAGATCTTTCCGCAGTTATAGGTTTAAGAAAATTGTTGAGAACTTACTGTTTATTTTCAAATCCCGGATCGTTAAAATATTTTCGCTTAGCTCAGAAATCAATACGGTACGCAATAAAAAAAAATATATACCATCTATACACTTTATTCGAGTTGGAGGATATAATATATAGTCGGAGACAATAATATAATTTTATTCGAAAAAACTAATTAAGTATATCTTCTTATTTTCGTCTTTTTTCTAAGGAGATTTACCGTGTCACCCAGGTTGAAAACTACTGCATTAAGCGAATGAATATTTATTTATTTATTTATTTAATTTACTTCTTAGACGGACAGTTGCCCAATTATACAGTTTAAATGTATTATAACAATATACGATTGCCGCACAAGATTATATATAGTTATTATAATGTAGGGATATCCAAACTATAACCCAAGGGCCGCATTCGGCCGGCGAACAAGTTTAACCGGCTATCTGAAGGACAGTAAATAATACCTTGTACCCTAAAAATGGAAAAAGATTGATTTAAATATAATATAACAATGCATTAAAAATCAAATGTCGCAAAGGTAGTCGATTTTTATAAATTTCTTCTTGATAAGGAATATCCAATTTTAATAACATATGAAATTAAATACAAATCTAAACTATCCTCTTAACACAACATTATTTTTATTTACCTTTACTACTGCGAATGGTCTCGTAATCTTTGCGGGCCAGTAGCGGTGTCTCGTAGACGACGTTGTGCTGCGACTTGTCGTAGGCGTCTGACGCAAAACTCTCGCTGCGCATTTGCTCGCTGATCGGCAACGGGTTCTCGGTGATGTGCCGGTTACCGCCGCCGCCACCGCCGATGCCCGAGTTGTTATTGTTGTTGTTGTTGTTGTTGTGCGGCGATAGGTTCATGAATATGTCCTTCATGTTGATGGTGACGCCAAACGGTTTTTTGAATATCGACGTGCTGATGGTCTGGTGCTTTTTGCGGCGGCTAAGGGCCAACACAATGGCGCATATGCCGAGCAGGATGAGCGTGGCGGCCATCAGCACGCCGATGAGCACCTCCACCAGTCCGCCACCGCCGGTCCTGTCATCCTTCTCCTTGTGCGCGGCTAAAACGTGTTTATATAATATGTACAGTGTATTATGTTGTATGTGTACAGTGAAACCTCCCTCAACGGACAAACAGCGGACACCTACGAATAGCCGTGTGGACGTTTTTACGGGTACAGGGAAATTTTCACCACTTTTATATAGGAGAACCTCTAAATACCGGACACTCCTAGGTTGAGTAACGGACACTTTTATGGAAATCTAATTTTCGATGTTGACAATTTTTATCATAGGCTTATATATTATAATTACAACACGATGTACATGAGGTCTAAAACTATAATGGTATATAGACAGACCCATCATGTTAATTGTATTATTAAAAAAAAAAAAAAAACCCGATACCGATAAAACCGATGCCACCACCGACATAGGCCGATATCAAATATCGGTTCCATAGGGTCGGCCCATCTCTTGTTATTATTGTGTGTACGTACATACATACCTAGACGTATATATTTACGAGTAGGTACTTTGGCGCGAAACGGTGAATAATGAAATAAAACAAGCCGAAAACGTGCACCCCGGCTAGTAGTTTAAGAGCGCGTATACCGTATATAATAATAATGCAAGGACGACTATATACTCCTGCTCCGCCGCCGCGGCCGCTCGGGATAGTCGTTCCTCCGGGAATCGTGTCGCGTTAATAAAAGATGCGCGTACCACTCCCCCAACCCCCTTATTATAACCTTCTGCGCGCGATATCCGTGTGCTAGTACAAATTGAAAAAAAAAAATAAATAAAAAAAAGAAACGACACGACACGCGGCCGCATGAATATTAAAAACACTTACTGGTGTCGGGCGAGTCCCAAGGCGGATCCACTGCTCCTCCAACTAGCTGTTCGTCTTCGAACGGCGTGTCCGCGTCCACTGTCACGTTCTGAGGCAATGGTTCTGTGCGGCACACAAGAAAACGGACAAATGAAAATATATGTGTATATAAAAAAAAAAATAATAATAAATAAATAAACAATAGTATTATATACACAATCTGATGCGAAAGTATTGCACAATTCGAAGCGATTTATGCGCGCGTGTATAACGGAACTGTAAATCATCCCGGAGTAAGTATAGGTATTATATTGTACTGCAGTGTGCGCGCGTTTCCTCCGACATAATAATAATAATAATAATATCATAATAACAATATAAGACAGCGAACTGCAGCATGCACGACCACCGTGTTAAATAAAAACCTAGGTCTTTCGAGTAATGTTGCATATTTAGGTGCAAACATTCCCGCTGTAGATGTTTAAAACCGATGCCTGGAGACGACGAAAAAGAAAAAAAAAATACTATTCCTGTATAATATGCGAATAATCAAATGCAGGAAAAATGTCCAGTCGATAATATTGTTCTTCATCGAAAACGAAACACACTTCTGAAAATCATGTCCGATTATGTGGAACGTTTGCATATTATTATAATATTGCGACTGATGCAGTCATTCCGTTTCGTAACAAATTAACACTGTCGAGTAGTGAATCTCGCGGTTGACGAGACAGTGAAAGAAGATCATATTAACAGCATTCGTTATGGTCGAATTTATGAGTGTAAATAAGCACTTTGTGTTGTTTCGGGTTGGTTTTGGTTGGGTCTAGTAGAAGTATTAAGATCTTTTAAATGGGTTTTCATTTTAAAAAAGAAAATTCTATTATCGAAATAATGTACTGTATAAATCGTTTGGCGTTATAAATGAAAAATAAAACTAAAAGTAATGCATTTTTAATTTATAGTAAATTTAATGCAAAAACGGACAATAACGAGATGATGTCTATATATCAAAGGGGTGGTTTTTAGCTTGTCAATAAATAATTATGTAATATTTTTATGATATTGCTGTTTTGTGAAGAATATATTGCGTAGTAGTGGTTTAGAATGATCTTGGATACGTGCTCAATTCCGCTATTGGCATTTAGATATGAGCAATAATAAAACGGTTATAAAGGAATTATTCCAAACAGTATAATATTTATTGCCACAGTCATAATCTATTATCATAATTTTTTTTATGCGCTTCGTAATGTTTCAAGCTTCCGTTCACATGTATTAATTTTGTGTCTCAAATTTAATGTATTACCTTTAAGGAATAAAATTGCATCACACACACACACACACATACGACATAGTATTACACGGGATGAAGTCCTCGGTTTGTGCAGAGGCTGCAATGGCGTGCCGACGGGGGGTTTTTCACAGTGATGGTTGGTGTAGGGGGGCTGTGGGGACACGGCATTTAAATAAAACCCGAGTCCGCTGTGCCGGAAATAAATAGCTTCATAAGACGAGTTCCTACTTTCGCATAATCCCGGCCTCATAAATAACCCGCTTATAAAGAATAGAGAGAGAGACAGAGAGAGAGAGGTATATGCACCACGTGCGCACTCGGTCATAACTTATAAACATATCATAATATACATGCTATACATATATACATATATGACGCTTAGTGGTCGAATAAATGATTCAGCTTTCGTTACGAGAGAGTGAGGACGGGATACGGGTAAGGATTTGACGCGTATGAGACGGCGTGGCGCGTGTGTGATGTAGTGCGACGGAGGGCGCGGCGGTGGGGTTACGCGCGCCGCAAGCTGCACCGGGTGGAATGAATATGTGGCACACACGGGAGTGGAGAGAAAAAAAAAATTAGGGACTTTTTCGAAAATATGACGTTGGCGTGTGTATATATGTTCGAAAACTTGCTTTGGAGGATGTCAGCGCAATACTTTTGACTCCGTTAATCGTGTGATCACATTACACGTATAGTGTACATGGGCGTTATCACAAAACTGTTCTATACGTTTACCGTTTCGGAAGATTTTTAATAGAATTAGTTTGTCGAAATAAGTAACTGTTGTATTTTATACACAAATTGGTAATTTTATTTAAAAATAAGATTCAATTTAAAGTTTTTTTTTTAGATTCTGAACGGAGTGATGGAATCTATTGATTTTACAATGATGTTTGTTTTTTTTTTTTATTTTTTTTTAATTTTTTTTTTGTGTCTGACGACACCTTTTTTAGCAGTAAAAATGCTTCGATTTTCTCAAACAGCAACTTTTCTGATTGGAAAGTAAATGTACAATGGAACTTGGGCAAGTCAAAAATCTAACTTTTTCAATACTTTTTAAAAAAATTGAAAAAGACGATAAAAAAATTACAAAAAAACGGGAAATTTTACGCAAAATCACGTTTTTACAAAATACATTTTTTTTAAGTGCTCTAACTCGAAAACGACAAACCACAATAACTTGAAATTTTCACCAAATCTTTATATAGGCGTTCTCTATACATGGTTAAGTTTTCAAAGTATTTTGACATATTTTGACTTATTAATAGACAATTTAAATTTTCGATTTTTGTAAAAAATTTTTTTTTAAACATCTATGAAATTTAATTGGTTTGCCAAAAACTCTTGAAAATTTAATACAAGGTTTATAATAAGCTTAACTTATCTTCACTAGAAAATATGGGTGATCGTTTCACTCAAATGTTTTTTATAAGCTCATAAAGCTCAAATTTGTATAAAATGTGTCAAAATCACGATAATTTGCAAGATATTTTGTGGATAAAAATTCATAAAATTTTTTTTGTTTATACTTAAGGTTCAAAATTTTAACACTAGTTTGTCCATTAGCTATTTTTCAAAAATATGTAAAAAAATTTCTACCGGACTTAAAACAAAAATTTTATGACTGTTTGAAATTTAAATTTTTACGAAATTGCATTATAATTCAATTTAAATATAAAATACTATATTATTATATACACATTTTAGACAAACATATTAACTACGTTCAGAATCGTTATTCATATACAATGGTATATATCATTGCATTTAAATTTAACAAATCCATTGTAATAATGACCTATCCTATAAACGAGGTGCACTCCATCCTCAACTGTACAGCAAAGCGAGGCCCATCCGTTTTTTTTTAAATTTATCAAATAAGCCTAGGCAGTAGCAGTCAGTTCAATATTATATACTGAACGTTTGTACCATGTACAATTTTATAAAATGTACGAGCTTACAACAGCAGCTATATAAAGCAATAGTGAATTTAAAAATGAAGAACTGTAGAAATATCTAGTTGCTTCTTGTAATTTTACAAAACGGTAATTTCTCGGTGTAGGTGTGGTTTTAGTCTAGGTTTGAAGGTTTTATTGTCAATTTTGAAATCCGGAGTGTTTCTTCGGATATGCTGATTTTATTGTAGAAGTTACAAATAAATCTTAACATTATATCTTGATAAACATATATCTTTGTAATTATTTTGGTTCATAATATGGGTCATGTTTTGTTTTGCTATAAAGTTATAGTATTAACGTGATAATCGGTGTTAATGTCGTAGTAGGTACATAATATTATTATGCTTTTAAATGGAAAAGTGCGAGGTGAGTCTCCTGCCCATTGTATATGCAACGACGACTGACGAGAACTTAAACGTGTCTTATTCCGTTGTGTGTTTCACACGAAGTAAGTCGACGGTTGTTAACACGTCTTGAAATATGCCTACATTACAGCACTGCGATACCACTGTTGCTTCAACTATACTAATTTACGCGTGTCTTCTCCAGACAGCGTATCATGCAGTGTACACTGTACTGAACAAGGACGCCTTGAAAACAGGTCATACTTCGAGTGGTGCATGGTTTTTTCTTTGCGAGAACAAAATAATAATAATAACAAAAATTACTGCGTTAATCCCGTACATAAAAATGGTTTAATTTTCTACCTAATCATATTAAAATGAATTACACTTTTTTTTTTATGATTTCGTCAGACACGATTACCCTGCGTATATTTTATTATATGATACACCAAAAAGTACTTATTATTATTTTTTATTATTTAGTTTATTTTCAAAATGTTTAACATCGCATTCAAAATATTATTACGTTAACCATAATACAATTCTGATGCTTAAAAAAGACTTAATTAGGTACATGGTTTATTATTTTTATTTTAAAGAATATAGCAAAAGTACAACACTCAAATAGGTTGAATAATATTTCAAGAGACTTGCTGATATTAATGTCTTGCACAACTAATAAGTCATCAGTTATAAGCTTATAACCAAAACATATGTATATATAAGATGAGACGGGCACAAAAATATTTAAGCAAAAACAATTGAAATTAAAACTTATACCATGAGATGTATAATTTAATAAACATGAAGTTTATACGCTGTATGAACGATTTATGTTTATGGAAATACGGTTTAGTATTCGATTTCGGGGTTATTTACATTATATACATCGAAGGGCATGTCATTGTAATCGCATCACGATCACTGCTGGGGTTGTACGAAAAAGTATTGAACAATAGAGCTATATTATAATATTATGTGTAATATGGTTGTGCATATTATAAATTAAAAATCGAAAATTTAAACTGTCTATAAATAAGTCAAAATATGTCAAAATACTTTGAAAGCTTAACCATGTATAGAGAACGCCAAATATAAAGATTTGGTGAAAATTTTAAGTTGTTACGGTTTTTGTAAAAACGTGATTTTGCGTAAAATTTCTCGTTTTTTCGTAATTTTTTTTATCGTTTTGTTCGATTTTTTAAAAAAGTATTGAAAAAGTTGGATTTTTGAATTTCCCAAGTACCATTTACATTCATTTTCCTTTCAGAAAAGTTGCTGTTTAAGAAAATCGAAGAATTTTTACTACCAAAAATCGTGTCTTCAGACACAAAAAAAAAAAAAAAAAATAAAAAAAACACACATCATTGTAAAACCAATAGATTCCATCACTCCGTTCAGAATCTAAAATAATAAAATACAATGGTGTTTATATTAAGCTTACGGGTGTAATCAATAGCTGCAGTGCGTACATTTTAAAACGTTACTATATATACATTCACTCGACAAGATTTTTTTTCCATACAATGGTTATTGCAGTTAGTTTGAAATTTGAATCGTATACCTATATAATATAATATGCACAATCGTATCACATGTTTCGCTATCCGAGCAGTTTGCATCGACGACGGTGGCAGCGTGCGCACGGAAAAATAACATTATACGTGTCAAGTGGAAAACGCATCGTCTTGTTATAGTTTTCTTTCGGTCGGGTGTATGGTCTCGGATAATAATATTATGGTACTGAACGAAACTTTTTATACGTTGATAAACGACGCAATAAATTTCGTGATTATACGCTTTGCCGGAGGCAACGCACGATTCACTACGCCACCGCCGACGCCGCCGTACGGTGTACGACAATAATAATAATAATAATAATAATAATAATAATAATAATAATAATAGTAATAATATCTGCTAGTATGTACATGATGACGACGGGGCCCGGTTCTGAAGGTGGTTCTTAGCAAAAAATTATTTTCGGTTAGACGTTATACATGAGTTTTTAATAAAGCGGGAGCAACTCGAGCCGAAAATAAACACCACTAGTATTTATTATTTTTATTTTACACCTGCGTCACTACAATGCAGCTACACACACACATATATAAATATAGGTTTTAAAATATTTTATATTCGAGAGTCGGGATCGCGGACTGTTGCACCGCGGTTATAATATCGCGCAGTAATATCAATAATAATTATTATAATGTTTCGCGCACATCACGCGACAAAAATTATTGTTCTCAATGTATTTTTCGTACAATCTGTGAGCAGATGTAACGCGAAAATCGTATACATGTATTACACGCAACATAATATACTACTCGCAGATTAATCATTGAGTTACGCGAGTGTTTAACAATAATACTATTTATATATATATATATATGTGTATGTGTAACTATAGTCGGTCAAATTCTAATGCACTTTACTGTAAAATATTGTCCACGAAGCGCTACTAATGCACTGCGCAATCGTATAACGACACAGCACGCGCACTCATGTCTGCATTTGATTTGCACGACGTACGTCTCTTACGCAGTTAAAGTCATCGTAGTTGTCGTAGGTAAACACGCACACACACATATATATATATATATTATCGTTACTATATAAATTAAACTGCACATATTTCGGTACACATCACGCGTACCGATGTATTAAATGCATTTATTGTGTACGATGTACAAATTATATTGCATATTATATAGATGATATGAAACCGCATTGTTTGCACGAGTTTTGCGAATAACGAATTAAATATTATGTAGCTTAAACGCACGCGCGGTTCGGGATATAATATTATATTCGAAATTAAATCGGTATCCGCAACCCCGCGAAAAGCGAAATAAATATATACGAAAGATACTGTGTACCTATTTATGTATATTATAGTCAACGCGAAAATGTACGCGGACAAACGCGCTGTATCATATGTATAATACCTTTTTTATTATACATCGTATGCGAGTGTTATTGTATATATTAATATACATACGCTGCAGTATAGTTCGACAAACTTCAACAAATGTACTATTGACATAATCACTACCGTATACCTACGTCATGTATATGAATTATAATATTATTTATCCGTGTATTTTCACAAAATATTAATTATTAATTATGTATTTATGATGATTTAATGTTACGCAATAAGTTCTTACCAGAATCGAACTTCACTTCGCTGATCATTATCCACTTGTTGGAAAAGTAAAGCTGGATTTTCACGTACTTGCCGATGTGATTATGCAACTGTATGTCGACATCTCTGGCGTTTTCCAAAACCGTATCCGGCATGTACGTGTACCAAACCGATCGGCCATGATAATGTTGTCCACCTACGCTGAACTGCACCCTTGCTTTGGAGAAAACCTACAATAAATCGCGGCATTTCATAAAACACGTGATCGATAAAACATATAAAACGCACACACTCATAAAATACATATATATATATATTAATAATCGATTAATCACGCGTGCATGCACACTTTTGATGATAACCGATGACGCATAAAATATTAAATATTTGTACGAACTCTGGTATGATATCTATAAGCCGATACGAGTCATGAGATTTTTCGTATATTATCTTACGCGAACTCTATTTTTGTGTTCGAAAAAATACAGCGTTACATACACACAGGTACTATATAGGTATACGTTTATGCGAAGAAATTCACTTATATAAATTTTTCCCTTTTTGTTTTTTTTCTGGTCAATTTCCCTTAGGTTTAATACTAAAATATGGAATTAGACGGGGCCGTATTTCGGTCCTATATATGTTTTGTTTTTCCCATGTACGACCTGAAAAGACAACGTAGACAACAATGCACGGTAAGCATGACGCATGAGTGCCATTACATTGTAAATAAATGTATAATACACGAAATTCGGACTTGGATGCTGCAAACTGAACATTATAACGTTTAACGCCCTCGGGCGCCAAACAACAACACCGAATCAACATAATATAGTGAAACGTACACGATGAATCGATCACTGCAGTTCATATCGACGCGAAATGCGCAGATAGCCCGCAGGGTCCGGAAACCGGTCGTGCTACGACACGGCGATTTCATTACCGGTATAAGCATTGTCGTCAGCACGCGTCAAATCTGTTTCCCTTGTAGTCGGATGATGTACAGAAATTCATGTGAATCCTGAAATCGACTGATTGCTCAGATAACATACGCGAAACTGTCGTAGTGTTGCGTAGACGTATACAAAGTCTACAAAAGATTTACAACGTACATGGCGTATTAATGCACATGTGTTGTTCCTACAAATAATATTATACAAGTTATTGAAAAAAAATAAAAATCAAAATATATAAAATACGATTTATATTTGTTTCGCGTATTTTTTTTTGATTGCATATACAATTGAGTGACTATAGTTTAAATTTATGCGTCATGAGAACATGAAATACTCCGAATAATATGAAAAGTGTTTGTATAATATTTCAATTTGATTTTTGGTTCAGGTAGGTACATCATCTGCAGTAAAATTTTATATGGTTGGAATAACAGTAGGTATTTACTATACAGTCGATGATTATAAGACATTTTCACCGTAGGACAAAAACCCTTTTTAATTTTAATTTTTACCAAACCATTTTCACACATAATTAAAAGAAACAGCGAATTTTAAATTTTAATTAATATTTTAGAATTCCAGTTTTTTGCACAAAATATTAAATAATAAAAGGTTTGGGAAATTATCATTCAAGGTAGATTTATTATTTTGGGGATAATCGTTATATTATTTGAGAAAAGTAATAATTTAATTATGCTTATATTTACATAATAAATCACGGAAGGATTTATTACCGGCAGCGCCTCTGGGTATTTTATTTCATTTCAAGCACTTTTCTACAGACTCCGTTACACTATGCCACAAAACAAAAAAATGTTATCAACATTTCGTTTGAAATTTATAAGTAGGTAGGCAAAATATTATTTTATACTATAGAGATGATATAAGTTATAATACTGATATAATTGTATACTTTAAAAACGATCACTATTGGTAGATTAACTGTTGAGCTGATATTATTATACAAGTATTCTATTTTACTACAGTGTTTTTTAAGTAATAACAACTTTTAAACTTGTCACTCTTCATTATAACTCATAATGCCCATCATGTTCAAAAAATCAGAAATAATATGTAACACTTGAATATCCATAGGTATAGATAGCATACATGCAAGAAATGTCTTTTTATAATTATAAAAAAATAATAATAATAATGCCTGAGTTGGTGTATTTATGACATTTAAATTCATGTCAATAAGCACATGTAAAGAGTAATTACATTTTGTTGTATCAATCACGGTAAATTTGTATTTATAAATCAAAAATCGCCCATTTAGTACACACTGTAATCCTGTAATAAAATTGTTTTCGTATTTTTTCTCGGTTTCTCAAATATTGGATAGAATAAGTAAAATAATGTATTTTGAAAATGTGAAGCATTATGAAGCAAATGAATGTATTTACATCATAATTCGTTGTTAGTAAGTTATTCTTTTATTTCATTTTTTATTTATATTTTTGTATGATATTTTATTTTTATCATGGCTATATTATTATTATTATTATTATTATTATTTTAATTATTATTATTATTATTATTATTATTATTATTATTATTATTATTATTATTATTATTATTATTATTATTATTATTATATTATGATTTCTCATAAATAGTTCTGACTAAAATCGATATTGTCAAAAACCTAATGGAATTGCAACGACAATAAAATACTATTCACCGACGTAGGAAAATTGCCTATTCGTGTCGCCGTGTTATAAAAAAAGTAGATTTTATCCGAACCAACCGCGCCGACGCTATAATAATTTTCCTTATTTTTGAAATGTGTTCGAACAATATAATAATATTTAATAATATTATTATTATTATTGCTTTTTTTGGTATAATACATCAATGTATAAGGGACGTATACTTTTGTTGTTTTATGGGTCATTTGTACATTTCTCTGAATTTCGTGAGAAGTTAAAAAATTCCTTTATAAGTACGTTAATGACCGAAATATCAAAAGCATAGGAATTAGGATTCGCTTTATTACAATATATTAGTATATTTACAACCAAAATAAAATAACTTTAGCTATTAACTGATTCTATCGAGTTTTCAAGTGTTATCGCTAAGATTAATACCAAAGTTTTTAATATTAATACACCTGAAAAAGGTTTTCGAGAGCGAAATCAGTGTTGTTAACAAACATTGTTTTAAACACGTCGAATGTCGATTATTATTTTTTTTTTTTTTGAAGCGTGCAGAGGGGTGATATAGCAGAGGTTGTGGTACAATGTGGACTAAGGTTCGAGTAATCTTTTCCGGGTGTATAATAATATGTGTAACACAAATACACCACCGTATATCACGTTACGCGCTGTATAATGTAATATCATATTCGTTGTGTAGCTGTGTTTATTGTAGTTATTATATTTTCTGGAGTAAATGAAACACATACGATTCATAAATCTGTCACTGGCATTACGCGGTCAGGCCTTAAAAGGTCTTACCTACCGCGAGACTATAAATTTTTGTCAAAACCAAAAAAAAAAAAAAACCGGCTGTTTAATGGAGTCTGGTCTGGACTCTATATATACAGCCCCATATATATATATACACCCATATATGCGTATAGGCATCAAACGTAATTGATATACATTTTTCATTAAAAAAAAAAAATATATATATAAAAACAAGTTCATGTACACTCTAATGGCATTTATATATATATGACGATATTAAAAATAAACAGAAAATCCATGGGGTGGAAGTTTATGTGTAGGGTAGAAATGTAGGAAATGGTGGTGTAACGAAAACGTATAGTTAGTTAGAAATTATGAAACACTAATACTAAATCATATTCTTTATACTATTATATTTTTTATGACCGGGTGATCGAATAATGTGTATTTAAATTATTAACTACAATGCATCCACGCAGCTCACTTCCCCATACTTAAATACTGCGCTATAGCGATTTGGTTAAAATGTTTGTACATTTTTTGAACATATTTGTAAGCCCATGCTAACGATAAAATGTATATTCGGTTCCATAATAATATGATTGACTACAATATATAAAATGGGTTGGAAAGTTGGTTAACGATTTTTACGTTTTTAGCGGACTGCTTTTTTATTTAATTTTTTCAAACGTTCTTTTTAATCAAATAACGCATACGGGAATTGTACCTATATTAATATGAATAGTGTTTATTGTACATTTTGATTAATTAGTGTGCCTAATGTGTACGCATATTGTTATGCTATGAATGATTAAAACTAAGGAATGATAGAGGTCAGAATTTTAATTATGACAGTAGAATGTTTTTATTACGATTATTATTATATAATCACACGTATGGATGATTAACAAAAGGCCTATACTATTATAAAAAGGGAATTATCGTTCAGTGTATAGTATTTTAGTTTTAATATACAATTACAATGTAAAATTATATAATTTTGATTAGAGGGTAAATTGAGCATTAAATTTTTAATCCATACGTAACATATAGTCATATGTAATAAAATAAATAATATTATATTATATCTATATTAAGGTATAAATGTAAAAACTGAATATCATTTATCGACCTGGCCACTTAATATTTTTAAATATTGAGAATAATAGTACCTATCAATAGATTCGTAACGAGTACAAAAGCTAACTTTTGTTTAAAATCAAGATCAAATTATTATATTATGAAAATAAGATCAAACAGTAATTTTATTGCTTAGCTTAAAACATATAAATATTATATGTAAATAAAATAAAAAAATAACCAATAAGCATACATAGATATTATTAGAATATCATCGTGTTAAAAAAAATGTTGTGTAATAAATCATGAAGTAACTTATACGTATATCTAGTATCTAAATAATTTACTATTTTATTTTATCAATAATTCATTAACAACTTATTGATAGAACAACAATAATGTAGTTCTTTAAAAAATAAATAAATCAATAAAATATTCGACTTTAAAAGAACGACCATAATTATTTGAGAAATATTTTAACATTTTAGCGCCATGAATCCTTACATAACTAAACGTGTAATAAGTCTTATGTTTGCTATTGAATTTATGTATTGATAGTAACAAATATTTGATTTATTCAGTGATTTTAATAATATTCCAAATGCATGATTACAAAGTTAAAACATTTGATCGAGTTTATTACATGGTTTCCGTAAATACACGTTAAAAAGGTTTACATGCAAATACCATAATTCTATTGATGATAATTGTCAACATATATGAGTAATGTTGCAAGATACGGGGTTAGCTAATCTTTGTTTTGATTTATTCCACGAATACGTCTTCAGGGTTTAATGATTGTAATTTGTAATATTGTATTATGGCATGCTTATATTATATGTATTTCGCTATAATTGGTTTTAATTATGCAAACGTGATGCACAGTGACAAGTGTGTGGTGTAGGTATATTAATTTTAGTAAAAGCTGATAACGCGTTAATTTGTCGCATAAAAATTAAAAATGTCAACTCATCGGGTTTTATGCTATTCTATTTAGATTTTAAGGCTCTACCGAAGTGAATAATTAGTACAAAATTCAAGTTCTACAATATTCGTTGAATTCATCATTAGTCGCTTTCTATTATTTCAGGTTAGCATGGTTTAATGGTTATATTATGTGTGTGTATGCGAACACATTGAAATATTATATTTCATAAGTTTTATTGTCACAATTACACACACACACACACACACACGCGCGCGCGCGCTTTCACACGCTCAATCTCGCACACGATCATTTTGTAAGGGCAAAGTTTGTACAACTCACTTCAACGATGCTTGAAACTTACGATTTTATATTATTTTTAAGAGATCATTAAGCCATTGCCAGCAGGTTTCTACTAGTTTTAGGATTTATCATAAAAATTCTCCTTTGTAATTCAAAATGAAATGACTCTATATTTTGAAATAATAATGGAAAAGAGAACATTATGAATTACAAAGAAACCAAATAATTAGAGATCATCAAGAATTGTATCTTACCTGCACATTTTTGCTGAAGAAATTATTGGTGAATATGTGTACCGCCGAAAAATTTCTCACTTCACTGAATTCGAATATTAGTTCCACAAACCCTTTTGAAAACAATTCCTTACGCCATCCAACCCATCCGTTACCTGTAAAAATATCAATATTTATAAAGTACAGCTTAAAGTAGTTACATATAATTGTTAACATTATATTGTTTTCTTTAAGTTATTAGTAATGTTTATATGTATTGTACAATAGCTTATATTATATTTCGTATTAGTTGACAATCTAGTCAAGTATAAATAATTGTTAAATCATATTATATTGAAGATAAAATTGAAATTATACTTAAAATTCTTAGTATATAATACCTGATGGTTAACATATTATGCTGAATGAACAATATTATATTGCAATAAATTTGTGAATGATGGTTGGTTAGTAAATTTCAAAATCATCCTCACGTTAATTGAAGTGCTTTATAAAATACTTTTATATTTTTTAATGAAAATTCAAAGTATTTTTATATAAGTTTAAGCTGCTTTTACTTTTAAATAAAATACAGATGAATAGTTTAAATCATTTTTGTATCAACTATTATCATATTATTTCAATATTATATTGTATATTTTTTCCTTATAGAGCACGTATTTTTCGATTCTGAGCAATCTCGATTAACGCGTATTTTCCTCCCAATGGTTTTTCTTCTTCTTCTGTGAATAATTTTTACTGTAGTATACTAGTTATATCTGCATAAAACGCTTCACGCAATAACATTTTGTTTAAACCTCCATATACCTAGGTATTCGTAATCAAAGTATATATATCTAGAAAGCGTATGAAAAACTAGATGCTCTTGACTGTCTCGCGTAACATCGTGAAAAACTAATGAAAATTCATGCATATGTCAAAAACATTTCAGTGTTTACGATATATTGTGTTTTTATGTTCTTTACGTGTTAAACGATAATTCCACGTTATTATTATTCTTTTTACGTGGTCTGCGCACGTGCTTCTGGTAGAGTAATGATATGAATTATTAGCGTAGGTTTAATTTAATTTTATTCGTACGAATACAAACATTTTGGTATGAATTATTTAGCGAGTCCGCGTATGATATATAATACACATTATACAGTCGGCGTAATGTAGTATTTATTATTTGCCTTCCCTCCGTTATTATTATGGTTTTCTCATTATCCACCGTATTAAAAATTTCAATGATATATATTATAATAAATATAATGCGGGAGGGAAGGAAAAATAAAAAAATATAATATTATAAAAAAAAAAAAAAAATGTCACGTGGTAGGACGTGGGGTGGAAGGCTCAAGGGTTAAAGTTAAATAACTCTTATAATGTTTTCAGGAGGAAGGGAGGGAGGAGCCCGCAGTCATTACCCGTTGTTCCATTAGTACAGTTTTTCCCCGATTTACTTTATCGTATTTCATGTCATGCTCGGGGAATCGTAATATTCAAAACTATATTATACACACACATACACACACACACACACACACACACTCACGCAATACATTATATTATTATATACTACGTTCACCTCCGTTCTGTAATAATGAACCCCCCGGTGTTCCCGTCCGACCTTCGCCCGATGTGCCGGCGCAGTCTCGCCGACTCCTTTATTCCAGAGCCATCGTGCGCCACACTAGCGCGAAATATTATAAGGCTTTTCATTTTCCGAAGTTACGCACGTTTATTTGTTATTGTTATTGTCGGGGATTTTGAAACTTGAATTATTATTTATACACGGCGGATACTGCGGAACGCGCGTGCAAGTTTCCCCCGGGGCTTATTAAAACGTCCATATCATTAGCTCCTACAAACGTCATATTCCGAGCGCATAAGCCGGCCGCGCTCCGAAAGTTTACCATGGGAAAAATAATAATTGAATAAACGGCCGCCGTCCCGAAGCCGTCACATATTATTATACGCAGCAGCAGATGCCCGTGATGGCCGTGCGTATACTATTACGTATATTAAATGCGCGACATCATAATGCATACCGAACAATAATTATTATATTATTATTGTGATCGCGAACGTATGTTTTGATAGCAAATGCAGTACCTACATGAGTATCCGTTAAGTATTACCGTCACCGACAGGTATGTATTGTATTACTTAATCGTGATGCGTGCAGTATGCGCACGAAAATCGCAGCCGTCATGAGAATTATTGTGCTAATGTGCTATGACGTAGAAGTAAGTAGAACCAAGTTTTATGTTGAATTTTTAATGTTCTAACTTTTGCAAAAACGTTTAAATGTTTCGAAAATTATAAAATGTCTATTAAATGCTAATACAAGTGCTCAGTAATAGATCAAGGCGCTGCGACTAATATATAAAATATTCATAATAACTAAATTAAACTAAGTAAACTTAGTATTGTATAATCGAAATTACGAAAGATACTCGATTTTGCCGTTATTTAATTTTTAATGCTTACGAAATTGTATGCGATTTTTCGGAAAAATAACCACTTGCATCATTTAGAAGAGTACGAATCTTTCTGATTTTTAAAATCTAATGAGATTATCTATATGAGATTTTGGTACAGATTATTATAGTCTAAAAATTTGTTTTTACAAAGATTATTATTAAATCAACACATTCATCGGTTCATATTCTACGTGGAATAGTAGGTATAATATGTAAGTATAATCAGTAATTCTTTAACAATTTTTTTCCTTTTTTACGAATATGGTTTAAAATAAAATATAATACACATAAAACTTGCGTTATTACATTTTATATTTGAAAAATAAGTTGCTTTTGCAGTACGGTGTAAAATATGCCTCTTTCTGCCCTCATACTTTAACCATAACGCATCCATGTATTCGACAATGATCGATATAAACCGATGTACGTGTAATATATTATACACAGTATAGTTACATATGTGCGTATATAGTAAACGGTAGGATCGTTGTTTGGCTGGGAGATTACTGAAGAGCGCTGTCGCTGTTTTATATTATATATGGGGGCGCTTGTCGTTTTCTACACTGAAAGGTGGTTTTTGGTACTTTTTAGTAGTCCGACGGTTTAAAGGAAGTCATTATGTATACGCTGTATCATAAATACAGATTAGATTAATTAACTATATACAGGTATTACACGTATTATAATATTATTACCGTACTAACCAGTATATATATATATATATATATATATATATATTATAATAGTTGAAAATGGGTAGTATTTAATGAATGGTGCATTAAAACTATAAATTTTATGGTTTATGTGATACCACTGAATTGGTAAAAACAAAGATTTCGTAAATCGTATGGATTTGGTAATATAATTAAAATATTTTATTAGCCGGTTTAAATAATATTATAGATCATAAAATGTATTCGCGAAATTTGAATAATTATGTATTGGCTATGATTTTATTTAAATTTCAAATGAGTGCTTTTAATGATGTTAAAATAACAACAAACAAAGATAATATATATATAATAACATAGTTCAAATTGTATATTATTATTTAAAATTTGTTTCTAAACATGAAATCGTTAAATAAAATAACCGGTGAAAATAATATCGTTTTATTATGAATGATGATTAGGCGATTATTGTAACACATCTTTAATCGTATTGAAAAAATACAAAAAGTATAGTATAAAAAACATAACATTCTGGATTAATATAATATAGGTATTTGGTATTTAATAACATATTATTTTTAGTTACTATTTATGGTATTTTAAAATAGTCTATATAGTATATATTTATATATATATATATATATATACTGTTTGGAATAAGATAACACCATAACAGTATAATAGTAGGTATTATATCTGCCATATCAATAAAGTGTAATAATATGAATAAAATAAATTTCCTGTATAGCTTTTGTTCAGTTTAAATCTATACAATTTTTTTTTATACATATGTAGAATATAATATTTTCATGTAAGCGACTTTAGTTTTTAACAATTCAATGTACACTTCAATAATGTATTACGCATTTTTCTCAAGTATACCTTTTATTATGATATTCGTAATTTCCTTTTAGCCTTAGCAATAGTGTTTTCGTATATTATGTACAGTAAAAGTTTAGATCAAATATTACAGTTGATAAATAATTATTATCGGTATTATTGATAAATAATATTATATATTATAAATAATAATAATTTTAAATTCATCAGGTTTGAATCTTAATGAACTGCCGATAATTTAAAATTAAGTTCATTTTAAACGTATCAAATAATGTATAATAACAAGTTAATGAAAACTTTCAAATATAATGAATTCGTATTGCATTTATGCTTTGGTTTATGAATAACTACATACTCAGAGTTTGAATCGGTTCATTACATTTCTGAACCCCTCAGGCCTCAATAATGTTGATTAACGAATATTTATATACGCATATTATAATATTACCTTTTCCATATCCAATATCCATTTTAAAGTTATCTTCTCCGTGTACGCCGTCGACTAAACGTCCCAGACCTCCTTGAATTTTGTCACCGTGCACTTGGCCATCGTACGATAGGTCACCCATGTCAGTACTGTCACTCACAGATCCGTCCAATGGGATGGTGTAGCTGGTTATTCCATCTGAAATCGTATAGGTGACATGATTTAATTTCGCTTACGATGAACTTTGATATAAATGATGATTTTCGTATAGAAGGTAAGTATATTATTAATAAGTGCTACAAGCGAGGAGAGAATTTAATATGCGCCGCTTTATTCATCGCCAATAAAATATACATGTTAATTCCATTTCTCGTTTTTAATCACTTGATTCGCAGAACCTCAACGTGACGGAATATGTTTTCCACTTAACATTTCGAATAGTTTCCACGGTCGGAATACAACAATAATATTGTGAGTTAAGATTTTTTACATAGTGTACATAATGTAGGGGAAACCGCTATGTAACGTAGTGTGAGTAATGCATATTCACCGGGATGATTAAACGAATATAAAATATTATGTTATGTATATTATATTATTTATGTTATGTATATTGTTTCGGTTTGATAAAATGAATACTATGTGGACACAACGCACGCATGCATATAATAATATAATAGTGTCGTTTGTTAAAACCAACAAACGAAAAATCGTGTTCGGACAGTGGTGGTAAAGTTTCGCGGGAAAGTTTTCGTCGACGAGGGATGGTGAAATAACGACATTTTTCTGAAGAAAAAAAAAATGAAAAATAAACTTATATATTAAAATTGACACCATAGAGACCAACCCAGCGAGTTCGGCACATAACAATGGGAAACCTAAACGCGTCCATCATCATGTCCGAATAACACCGTTCGACCGGGTCCCAGTGAGATGTAGAATATATAAATAGGACGAAGGGTCTAACATGAGCGCCCACGTGACTAGGCCAAATGAGAACATTCCGTTATTTCACAGATCGTCATCGGGTCACGTTTTGAACAGTTATTTTTAACCAAACGCGCACGCGCGAACACACACACACACACACACACACACACACACACACACACACACACACACACACACACACATAAACACGCACGCACGCTCATGGATTTCCGTACAGGTATTCGCGGTAATGACAACGCTGTGAATGCCGAGCCGGATGTGCGTCAGAGGTGTGAATAGTCTTTGTAGCCGGTATTAGGGGTGCACAAACCGGAAGAGAGAGTGTGAGAGAGAGAGATATGGTATCATGGTCGGTTTGTATATTAAATTCTTCGCCACCATCCGTATACCGAAACTCTTGGGTCCGTCGTAATATATATATATATATATATATGTATAGATGGGATTTGATGTGGTTTCCTCATTTCGAATTTTCCTCGACCGCAGTGTAAGGTATATATACATCAGTCAGGTGGACATGTGTAATAAGAACTCGGATTACCTCGTGTAACGTCGCTGTATGTTGTCGTATGTTTTTTTGCGGCCGATCAAACAATTGTACTATATTATACTATACGTAAGGCGTGTGTGCATACGCCCAGGCAAAGCAAATCGTAAATTTCGCTGGATTATGCTTCAAATATAATATTATTATAATATACAGTACCTAATAACATGTGTGTAAATATATATGTTTACCGTCTGAACGAGATCCTTATACACACGTATGCTTTAAGCTCAATATTATATTGTTTGCGATACGGCGAATCGATGGAAATATTTCATTTATCAAATGCACGAAACGTTTATAATATTATAAATACATATCAGTACACATCATCCAATATTTGGTTTAGTAATAATAATGTAATTTACATGCATACCTAATAAATTACTATCATATGACATAACTTCATATTTCACGAAATTAACAATAGTCGTCTGGTATGCATTCGCTAAAATGTCTTTTTATAAAAAGCTGGACACACACAAACTAACAAATCCACCAAATTAATTTTTCATAGAAGACTTGACTCGGAACCGAATCGAAGTGTCGGACTGAGGAAAAGTTTTGACAGCAGCAGTTACTGTAACTTATCGTTTTCATTTTACCTATTTTAATCTCTTAATGCACAGTGTTTTGTCCGGTTGCTGCTACTATAGTAATTAATTAGTTGAAGATTTCGCCTGTACATTGTGATTTACCACAAACAGTGCACAATTCCAGGACTAAATGTATACGGAATTATATTATTTATCGATAATATTAAGTTTTAGGAGGATATCTACTATAGTTATCAGCTGTGTAGCCAAGTTTATCGACTGAAATAGGTGAGCACATTCGACGCGTCTTTTAAACCCACCAAGAGATTATCCCATTTATCGGAGAAACTGTTTGAGTGTGATTCAAACTTGTGTGTTTTTGACGAAGTTTGCCTTATAGTGAAATATTTAAAACATTCAAAACCAGAAACAAGTCAACTTAAAGCGACAAAGGTCAAGACGTAATGCCGAAGGGAATGCGTGTTATAAGACCATAATCTCATCATCTGTTAAATAAAATTTAAGCTGTAATTTAATTTAATACTTGATGATTATTTCTCTTTTGCAGTATACAACTTAAAATTAAATTACTTAATAAATAATATATTATGTAATTTACGAAACATTAAGAAACACCATAACATAATATAATATAGTAATGACCATCAGGTTTATGATCAGATAATTGATAACTTTCTAAAAATAATTTTGTTCTTTAATCTTTGTAAATTAATGTAAATTTTTTAATATTTTAATTTACAAAATGAAGTCATTATATCCTTTATATGTATATATCATACTTTACTTTATAGTTTTAAATACGGTGCAGTGTACGGATGTATGATAGTCTTCACTGAATTCATTCATTTAAATTTAAATATTCATATATAATATGAGAGCCTGTGCGTAAACATATTAATGTACAATGTATGTACACAATACGTGAATTTATACTCTTTGAAGTGATCATTAAAATATTATATTGCATAAAATTTAGGCTTTTCTATTGTTTGATGGTTGTACTAGGTATGTGCTTCATCAAGATTCTAGATAAAATGTCAAAAACATCAAGTTAATTATTTTTTCCATCCCATGTATGTAAATTATTTCATAATAATATTAATAAATTAATAATAATTATTTGAGTTATAAATTTTAATACTTTAATTTAAATATGATTTAAAATAGAATATTATTTTGTACTACCATATTTTTATATTATTATAAATTGTTACATTTTATGTATTTTATAACAGTTAACAATGTATTTTTGCGAAATTTGTGTCACATCTCTGAATGATATTATATGATATTTAATTTGTATTCTTTTATAACATTTTTTTAATTTCAAATAATATCACTTACAATCAGTACAGTTTTATAATTAAACTGTCAAAAACTTAAGCCTAATAGCTTCTTTGAATGAAAAATCGAACATGACCGCTTAACTTTTCGTTTTAATGATCATAGTTTTGAAAAAATAATTTTCCAAATGTCAATCAATATGCGTTTAATTTCCGAGGCATCCGGGAAAAGAAAGTTTAAGAAAATATATACAACACAAGTTTTGAATAAAACGGAACAGGAATTTGTAAAGGTTTAATATAAATTCTTAAAGTACCTCGAAAAAATAAATAAATAAATTACAAATAAAGAAAAATGTCAATTCATAACTTTTTGATATTATAATAAAACATTTTTAGCATCTTTAGAAGCTAACGCGCATTGAGTCAAGTTACTAAAGGTTAATAGTTATTAACCAAAAAACGCTAATGATTTGTTAAATTTTAATTATGGAACTAACCTTTTTTGTTATTGTATACTTATAGGTACGTTTATTTATACTAAATTAATTTCCCATGCGGAAGACTATTGAATTATTTCGAGATAGGTACAGACACAATAACTTTATATTTTACTGGATCGAAAATAAATATTTGATACATTCGATTCGGAGCAAATTTATGGTAGTAAATTGTGCGTTTGAACGTACCCATACCTTATGTTCGACGTAAACAAATAGAAAATTTATATTTTATAGATGTAACATTTTTTGTTTTGTACCTACAATATCTCATTAGAGAATAAATTATGTTATGTAACAGTCACATTCAATTTTCATTTTCATTTACACCGCATTGAGCTTAATTTTTATTGGAACTGAATGTTGGGCTCCCCTTAGCCCTTTTTATTTTCTGTAATTTGTTCATTGACATTAAGAATAACATTAAAAGTTTAGGGTCGATAATATTATAAATAATACTTTCGTAATAATTTTTGTACTACGGTTCAATTATCATGTGTGTATAGTTTTGGGGTTTTTTTATGTGGGACATAAAAGGTAGTTCTCGGGATAATATGTTTAGGAATATGATAGTAAATTCAATTTCAAACACAAAAAAAAAGGTCTAAAAAAAGATGAGCTTTTGTTTATAATAGTTATTTGAATTTCATCCCGCATAAATGTTTATGGTCGTCCATTGATATCTGACATATAGCGATATATTATATTAAATATTTTATAACTTAAACAATTTTTTTTTTTTTTAAGTGTGTATACATAAGTTATACGAGCACAGCTCGGAGAAACAAAATACAACATCTACAATGAGCTGTTTATTCTTATGACACAGGAAATATCGTATTGAGCATGTTTTTTTTTTTTTTTTTGTAGGTACTCATTGGTTGAAGAGGTCAACAAGTTGGTCGTTATACGGGTATTGCAACTATAACAATAGGGTTTGTGCTTTAAGGGGTTCGCATAACATGTTCGTCGTGAACCAAGAAACACGGACGTTTTATTAAGTTACTCGACAAAACCAATTTGTGTTCATTGGTGGAACGGACAAGTTTAAGTCAATTATTCACTTTATTATTGTCGTCTCCGACGAGTACGACTTCGGTCAAAATGTCCAACAATCGCTCGAAATTCCCACATAGTTAATAAATTAGTCACTCAATTAATTACAGAATTTTCTCCGTCAAGACGTTGACGGTTATCAAATTATGTCATCCAGATCAATATTATTATATATATATATACGTACAATTTAAAAGTTTTATGGAAACATTTCTATAATTTCATTGTGTTTTGTAACAATAACCGTGTAAGATTATTGTTGCATCATAAATCACAATAATTATTCGGATTGAACCAATATGAAATACTTGAAAAAGAATTACTCAATAAAGATACTCTAGAAGATTTAGATCTAGATAATATTTAATTTTTTTCCTTAGCAAGTCAAATGTTATTAATTCAATTTAGGTAAACGATTTTAAATTTTTCTTAATTGCGTTTGTTTGTTCAACACTTTTACCGCTAATTTCCTGTTAGTAACACGATTGATTTAAAAAGATTCCTACCCCCGCACTGTCACTCTCATTCACCATTATATTGATTGTGACCACCGTTGCTGTCAATTAATTAAAAGGAAATAAATGTGCGTGCACACGTATACATATAATATATATATACTTATAAACCGTTAGTCGTCTAAAAGTTTGTATTCGTTGAAATAATAATACTGGATCGAAAAAGACAAAAAGAAAGGGAAAAAACGTCTACAGACAGGAAACTTTTCAATTACGTTTGCACGCAACGTCTAAGTTTTTCATCTTCTTTTCGACTCACCGTCATTATTATTATTATTATTATTATTATTGTTTATTTAAATTATTGATTTTCAAAATCACCATAATATAGTAGTACCTATTAAATGTAATGTTAATATGAGGATAATATAACAATTAAAAAAGTTTGTTATTTTTAAACAGATGGTTATTGTATACATCAAGTTGTTTAATTATTACAATAGTTATAGATATGCCTTACGATACTGTATTGTTAACAATATACGCACACACTAACGTAACTTGTAATTATAAGACATGGAAAGTGATATAAGTATTTAATTAATTACGCATTATTGTATGTTATGGAAAAACAATATTTTATACTACTTTATTGTACCAATATTCTAAATAGATTTTAAATCAAAATAACGGAATGTTTCAACTAGGTACATATTTTAAACTAATTTACTATATTATAGTACACTATAGCTGTAGATAAGAATTGTTGAAAACTTTTTTTTAAAAAAATATAGCACGAATCAAAGATTATTTAATAGTTACATTTTAATCTTAAGATTAAAGTTTAATACTATTATATATTCTTTGTACTTATTTTCACAACACACGAACCTACTATACGATTTGTAGTAGTTATCAGAAGAAATGTTTTTGAGTAAAACAATTTATGTTATTTCAAAATACATATATATTTACTGTTTTTGATAACAGCAGATGGAGTAGTGAAAACATATAATTTTAATTTAAAATATGCTAATTTATAAAGTTGAAGGCAAGTTTTCTAATAAATTAATCTATAATTTTTATACATATTATATTTGAATAAAAAATATGAAGTACGCGCATATGATTATGAAATTTATCATCGATTATAAATACTATCACTATACTCGTAGCATTTATAATCAATGATCATATTATGTTAAAATAAACTCAAGATGGTTTTGTATAATACCGCATTGGTTTAGAATCACCTAGTGTTGTTTTGGCAAAGCCGTAGCCGTTCAGCAGTGATCGTAACCACGCTAAAACGTTATCTAATATATTGTACTGTACATATAAAACAGAATATTGAAAGACTATGAATGTTTTTAGTTTTAAATGATCGAACGGCATAAGTCGAAAAATATTACTACAGTAATGTAGGTGGTATAGGCACTCGAATGGTCGATTGAAATCAAACGCTATTCCGGTTGAATAATATAATACATAATTAGCGCGGGTTCCAACATTGCATCGCATTTTTCTTTTGTACCTACTTGGAGTCAATTAGCCGGATCATTAGGATTGTTTCCAATCTGTTTAACATAATATTAAGACCAGCAGACCCTCTTCAACGTCCGACTTATTTGTTTGGTATATGAGCAACACCACGAGCAGCACATTATATAATCCGTTAAGGATTTGTCTGTATCAGGTACGCCGCGCACCGGGGCGAAGGAAAAAATGAACCCTAGGTAACTGTTAGGGGTCGACTACTGGTTATTATTTTGGCGTTTGCTGAAACTTTGATACTGGAGTAGTGCAGTACACCGCACGGCGAAACGTGTCCAGCGTGATTAATCGAACTTCTGGTCGTTCGGCGGTGGAATATTTCGCGCGGGGATGAAACCACGAGAGGCGAGCGGGTGCTCGAGGCGGAGGATTTGTTGCGGGGGAAATTGGGGCCGTCTATATTTTCCCACTTATTTGTTCCGGAACAGAGTCTATATATATATATATATTATGTACACCGCGGGTAGTAGTGTAGCCTGCAGTTAGTCCAACGATAGAATTGCCGTCACGTCCGGAAATCTCGTATCTAATGCATTAAGAGCCAATTTTTTCCCTTTCCGTTTATTATTATTACGTATTCCACGTTATAAATTCCAAAATGAATTATTACCCGTTTCGTTTGGGGAAAAAAAAACAAACCAATAAAAGCTCAATGCTCGGTGCAATAGTCACGAATTATATTGTCGTAATACGGCGAACAACCGTTACATCAGAATCGGATGTTTCATATTGATGAACGGGTGAAAGGAACTTAAATCACGTTGGTGTAGATTTTTGTAAGACAAAATACGTACGTCGTACTATGCATAATACGTGTAATCTATGATAAAAATGTTAAAAATTAGATGTTAAGATACCTTATGAGTCTTAATTTGCAATATTTTCTGTTCGTAAATATATTATGTGTATTATACGTAATACCTAGTATGATACCACGGGGGATTTCGGACAAACGGAAAAGGGCACTATTTTTATTTTTATTAATAATATGTTTAAGCAATAGATCGCAACAGCTTTGATATACTTTGAAATAGCAATAAAATAAAAAAATAAATAGAAAATCGTTGAAGTAACGGAAATGCAAAAAGGGTTTTCGTTAAAACGAGTAAGCTTTTGGGGGTACAATTTCTTGTTCTACTATCAAAGGTACCCGGTGGTGAATGCGGAGCCGGAAAATAATGTATTATTATATCAGCGGCCCTTTGCGGACCAAAGGTTTTTAGGTGCCGTGTACATGAAACACACATGTTCACGATTCAACCGGGTGATGGGCAATGTGTTCTGCGGAAAAATTGTTTGACAAAATAAAAAGGGAGGAAAAACCTTTCACCTGTTATTTTCCAATTTCCATTTTCCATTTGTCTTTCTTTCCTAGCCACCGACACGTATATCCATTGGTAAATATCAACAGAATAATAGAAGCTAAGATCTCAGAGACACGTGCACCATCCATTTATATTATATACTATATAGACTAGGTATATATAGTGCAAACAATAACATTTTTGAGTTTTGATTCACCAAACAGCGTTTTTGCTAAAGTACTTTTGCATTTCGCATATTATTGTTTGAATAAGTAAATCTTGATAAAATCAATAGATGCTATATATTATGTTTTCAATCTTTTTTTTTCTTTCCTATATACGTACAAATTGAATTTTAAACTTAAGTTCTTAAATAATATTGCAGTTAATATTATTGCAATGGGCTATATATACTATATATATATTGGTTTATAAACTTTATAAGTGAACGCATATATGTACGACGTATGTGTGAGGCTGTGTAATACGTAATAGGTATACATAATTATTTTACAATGAAAATACATTTCGAATTTAAATATACATTGGAAACTATAATTGTTGATTTGAATAATAAATAACATGCCATCTAGTATAATCGCGGATTCAGTAGGTGATTCGTATTTTTTAAAGTTTTATTTTACGTTTTCATTGAAAATATAGTTTGTACACGTACCTATGTATAATTTTTAATCGTTTGAAAAAGTGTAATTTATCAACCGATTAAATGAATATAACATACTCGTTTAAATATTTACATAACCAACATACTATATAATCAAAGTTGGCTTAATATACTTAGGTTTTATATTTATTTATTTTTATATTTAATGGGTTGTAGACAGTATAATGTTTGATATTTTTATGCGGGCGTATATACATTTTATGAATCAATCAACATAATAATTAATGTGTATTTTATATGCATGTCAAACGATATATATATAAATAACATAATATTATAGTAGGTAAACAATTTTGAGTACCGAATCCACGGAGTACTAATTTTAAACGTTTGAATAATTTAGATAATAATACGTAATATTATTGATCGATAGCGATTTTGAATTTTAGTGTTGTATTAGGTACACTTGATCAATTATTACACAATGCGTTCAGTGGTTATAATATTATTTAGACTTATTGATGCAGGTACGTAATTTTCCACTATAGTTAGTTCGAACAAAACATGTGTATATACATCATTAGGCAAGTGTATACTTTTTATACACGCGTCACATTTTAATTTGATATTAATCGAAGTTTGATTATTTTATAATCTCGCCGTACAGTCTGTATTGTTTGGCTACATTTCAGAGTCCTCAAATATCTCATACCGCGTAGTATACCTATGTACGTATATTTAAAGAACAACGTGCACGGAATTTATAATTTAAGCAGATAATTTAATTCTGCAGAATCCCATCACTTAATTCACTTACATCTTTGAACCGGAGTCACGCGTTTCAACAAGATGTCTATTTGTTTATTCCATGAACCACACGGGTAAAGGTAAGTATAAGTATATATACATATATAATGTACCTTATACATAGTGTCATATCTCTTTGACCTAGATCGTTTGAATCAACGACTTCGTTAGCGACATGGTGGACGTGAAGATTAATTCAAGCAATGAACGTTACATATATATATATATAAACATACGCGGCGTATAAGAATGATTAAAATTTATTATTGCATATTAAGTTCGTCATCGTCGCCTGACAGTGTGTTGATAATTACATATTATTACGAATAAATCGGGCAAATTGTTAGCACAGGAAATAATAATATATTACAAAATTATAAACAGTGATTTGACATAGGTTGTCGTTCGGTGTACGTGGATCGATACCGATGTACCTAATAATAATAATAATAATAATAATAATAATAATAATAATAATAATATACGTAATAATATGCACCGTGTATTGCTTTGATAGATTAAAATTGATGCATGTCATGTACTTACGCGTGTACATTCATCTCAACTCGTCCGCATGAGAAACGTCTCTCGGTTTCCGATGATTCTTTTACGGACGACAATTAAATAACGTTCACATGAAAGATCTACAAACGACTTTGTGTAAAAGCCGATGTAAGAAAAAATAAATAAATCTCAAGAGTACGATGTAGGTATATATATACATATACACAAGCATTGTTATTATTATGTATGTACTCGAGAGCGGCGGACGGTCGCCTCTCTCTGTGTATGTCACTCTATATGCTCTCTTCTCGTCATTTTGATTTCGATAGTACGGATTTGAATATGCGAGCCTCCCCCCCACTTCCACTATGTATACATATGTGTACATGCACATACACACAATATATTGTTTGCCCAAACAGAGTCTTCACCGAGACTCTCTATATATATACAGTATACACATATATTATATAAACAATATATATATATATATTATACGTCTATATCAATGTTGATATAATAGAAATCTACAATATTACTTACGGTCGGATGGACATCCTCTGATCTCTGCCCTCAGGCAAACAGTGCGACGGTGAACGCTGTACGGCAATATGCGCACTTGTGAAGCGTACACGGGCGGCAGCAGATGATGCAATACCACTGTTGATGTATCCGTATTACCGGACATTATCTGAAACGAATCGAAATGGATGTATTATAATAACAATATAATAATATTATCATTGTTATAAATATTACGCTAATATTATAAAGCCCAAGGGTCACCAACATTTTCCAAAAAGTGCGAGCTACATTCAATTTCTTAAGTTTGTGGCAATCCGCACCAATCTACTTATACCTATATAATATAGTGCTTATATATATAAAAAAAAAATGAAACATTGTATTATTACATTTAGTAATAAAAAAGCATCAGATATGTTAGTTTATAACGGTAAAATTAATTTTTATTACGATCGACTTCTAAATATATCCTTTCTAAACATCGACAAATTGATGACACCCGGTATAACTGAAACTTATATGTGATACTATTATATTTCTGTAACCCGTTATTGAACAGAATAACGATATTGTGTGCTTTATGATAATCTCCACGGAAACATAATATCCATAACAAAAATCACAGAAGTCATAATAAAAGTATACCATAATATTATGTATCACGTCAATAGGTAATTTACAAAAACAAAATATGTCACATCATGTTAATCGCATCTGTTAAAATTTCAACAGAAAAAATATATGTTTATTATTTTTTTTGTTTTTTTTTTTTTAACAAGATGTTTTTGACCAAACTTTCGTTTTACATAATAATTTTAACGGGTTTTTTTTTTCAAAATTTTATCTCATTAATCTGCGATAATATTATAATTTTAATTCTAATACATTATTAAAATAAATCCGAGCACTTTGCATTTAAGTTTGCAAATAAGTTTTTCCCATGGGCATGGTGCGAAACATCACTATGACCCGAGTAAGGTAATTTGTTCATTTTCGTTGGTAGAAAATATAGTACCCTTAATTAGATAGTTATTTTTCGTATTTTCAAAGGCCAAGTTTTTATTCTAGTTTTGGATTCAAATTTTATTCATGCATTTATTTATTTCTGATATCAAACCCAAAAAATATTTAATCACACGTATTAAATTACTTACATTATTTATACTTTGTCATCGGATAAAAATAATGTCAATATTTTTATAATTTTAAAATTTATTGATTGTAATTATAAAAAATATGTACTCCAATGTTCCTTATACAGTTTAAAAAAAACTATTTATTTGAATCGTTTTTTATAATTTTATTATTAAACGTTTATTAATGGTATGGAGTTTTACTCACAGTTGAAATAATATTAAATTACAAACATTTAGACTTGTTATTATTAGTACAGAGTGTAAAATATAAAATACAATATAACAATACATAGAGCTTAAATATTTAAAAGAATAAAATGAGGATAATATCTGTTCGTAAATAATTACTCTATTGTATAATTGTTCATGTTAATAAAGTTTAATTATTGTCTGAAAAAGCAGTTTTCGTAATTATACACAAATTTGAGCTTATTTACGTTGATTTAATCAATGAGCAGTATTTGCAAGTTTCATGCGAGGTATCTGATGATTACATCGAGGAATTTGACCATGCGAATAGTTGGTATCCATAAATATCTATTGTTATTGCAAATATTACTGTAGCCCACTTAACGCACACAAGTATCGGTGTAAATATTTCAAAAGTAGGTTTAAAATAATTTACATACATAAAAGTATATATACATAATATACATGATACATATTTTGCATAATATTATTATTTTGTTACGTGTACTGATAACGTAACGGTATATTATGAGCAACATGTATCATTGTTGCTACAATTTTTCGAGAGTGTAAAATACCTTTAAGTGCGATGTGTTGCCGAAACAAAAAAATTATCGGGACAAAATTAACGACCGGCCGGGACACCGGGACATGCTGTTACAACTAGAACTGTTCCGGTCAAACCGGGACGAATGGATATGGTACCTACCCCTTCACCGCTTTCGGACGCATATAAGCAACAAAATTATATCCAATTTAAATCTTAAATCCCTCTATTGATTATTGTTCTAGTGCGTCGGTCACGCATGCATGCGGGTTCAAAGTGTATTATAATAATGTATGCGTATAAAGTTTATCCGAGGGAAAATGTAAATAAATATAATTGGCGATTTGTTGTAGTAATGCGCATAGTATAATTCAAACGAGACGGCAGCGGCAGCGTGGCGGCGGGGCACACTTGTTACTCCGAAACCGATATTATATTGACCTACTGAAAGTTGTCGCGACGTGCAGTTATAGGCGACATGGCGCGTAGATGGTACAGTAAGGGATGATCAATTGGAACATAAACGTCGTAGACTTTTACCCTTCGAGTTTGCTATGCGCAAAGTTATATATATTATACAAAAGTGCCTTCCAGTCGTATACAGTAAAGCAGCGGTAGCGTTCCGATGAGCATTTAAGACAAAATTTCCATACGGGACGCCTCAAGTGCTTGGCAATTTGTCTTTTGGCAAACTTCTGTAATTGTTCAGATACATGAATCGGAAAGAACGGCTTCTCGACGGTCGAGGGTGGAGGAACGAGGAGGGGGTGAGTGGAGATGAAAGACGGGAAACATATACTATACAAGACGGTGCACGCGCGGCATCGTCCCCTCTGTTTCTCGCTCAAATGCTCCGATAAATTCCGAAATAAACTAGGTCGCTTGAACGGCCTTTTTGTACTCGTGTGCCGAACAGATCCTTACACCCGCCCCGCCGCCGACGTGTCTCCGTGCCGTCGCGCGAACTTGTTTACACGCCTTACATCGCAGGTCGGCACCCCGATTACCGTATACATACTGCTGCTGCTGCTGCTGCTGCAGGTCATAGACGTTCAATTTTATCATGGAATTGCAATATTCACCCGGTGGCGGCAACTGCTGCATAATATATTACATATATTATAGCATTTTCACCACAACGTAGTCGACTCCGTCGCGCCATGTAATCCATGTCCGTTTCAAAGTATACTTTTATAATGTTTGATGCAAGACGTAATTGTATTTTGTACACATTCGTGTCACGAAAAAGTCGTCGTCGACAATTACGACCAGCATAGGATAAACATTTTTTGACACAATTTTACGAAAAAATTGATGAAACATCCAGAAACTAAAATATATACTTTCACGTACTTTATATCAAACCAGACAATATCTTTGGCATCTTTACCAAATCTGATAGGGGGGGGGGGATCATTAATATTTTGATAGGCCATAAATGAAAAACTCTTTTAATTTTTAAAAGCTCAAGAGTTAAATTTTGTTTACAATTTATCATTACTTTGTGAAACTATTCCAGAGTCCAAAATAATTATTACCTTCTTAATATATATATATATATATATATATTAAATAGCAAGTATTACAAAACCATAGATGTCATAGGTAATGACTAGGTACTTATGATTAGAGAACAGAATAAATCGTAAAAATCAGATTCAGATCAAATAGTTGAAAATATTCAACTTATACTCTTAGAAATTCATAATTAAATATTCAAAAAATATGCTTTTATATAATATTATTTAAAATATTACTGTAACATGTATATATATAACAAAATATAATAAAATTAAAAAAAAAACTTTTTCAAAAAATAATTTTACTTCTCAACAAACATTTTATATTGGGATCAGTTAATTTAAATTATTATAAATATATTATTCACTAATATTCTTTAATGTACAAAATAATGTTTGTTTTTGAAATATTCTCAAATAAAACGTATTATCATTCATTTAAACTTCATACGTTTCACAATTTGTACAAATTTCAAATACCCAACTGACTGCATAGATTCAACAAAAATATGCAAAAAAATATAATTCCATCCTCTAGTTATGATTGTTGGGTGTCGTTTGGTAGCGAATTGACCAAAACTGGTCAATTATTGTTGGTATTTAAAATTTTATATGATGATACATTTTAAGTTTAGTTTTTTTCCGATCATAATTAAGTGTATAAAAATGTAAAATTCAAAAAAATATCAAATACAGTCATTACATACTTAGAATTTCGTAACACACATAATTTTAGTCCTTGGAAATACCTATATCGTGCATCAAGTATGTTAATTTATACCGTCGATTATAGAATAATACGATACCAATATATAATTTATACATAATAATATTGTCATGTACCTACACGGCTACACATTTAGGAGTGTGTATGTATTCTTCAGTAGATACTATTATACAGTTTGATTTTAAGATGATTTTATACGCTGTATGTTAGTATTATTGAAAGTCGTTAGAATAAAGTTTATATATTTGTTCCAATGAAGATTTATATAAATACGTTTAGCTGAAGGATAGATTTTTAATGGATTTTATGTATATACCTATACATTATGTACTTTAAGCCGATCAAGATGCGCGCAAAACGTACTCAACAAAACTAAAAATTGAAAGAGTTAACCGTTTTTGTTTAACTTTCAAAACTATATTAATAATAAAACTTTTGTTTTCACATAAGAATTTATAAAAAATAATTGTTGTTCACTTTCTACGGTATATACCGTACGTTTCGAGTCAGATGGATAATTTTATACGCAAAGGAGCTTTTTGCAATGAATTCTTTGCAAATGAATTTATCATACATAAGTAGATGCCACCATTTCGACAACGCGTATATTATTTTGATTTTTTTAGTCGAAGCTTTTATGTGAATTATTAATTTTTTTTTTTAAATAAAAACTTTTTTTGAGAAAAAAACACATTTCTGTGATTTCATAGGGAATAATATATAAATGTAATGCATGTATAAATAGTGTATGGAATAATATATTCCTTCATAGTTGGTCGTGATAATATGATTTATTCCACATGTGTATGATGTATATATAGGTACGCACACCAAACAAAATATAATAGCATATAGTATGTACATTTGTTTGGTGTTATTGAAATGTATAAATAATATAATATTTTCCGAATTTGCTTTTAAACCTGTTCAAGGGCGAATGGGCGCACGTATAAAATAGAAATAAAAAATAAATCTCAACGTTAAGTGGCTGCTGGCAAATAGCACGCCGAATGACGATGAACGACGCGTGACAGACGTACAAGGCTTAGCATTTAGGTATAAAAGTTATAAAATCATCGAAAACCCTTTGTTACGTGTATAACGGAAAAGAGCATTTTCCTGTTTGTAAATGTATTTTTATTTTTATTTTTTTTTATTAACACATTTTGCTAACATATATTTTCTACGGAAAGGTACTTTTGCACTATTATGAGCTGCAGTGAGTTTGGTAAATTCAACCGTGGTGAACAATCCTCAAAAATCGAAACACGAGTAAATAATATTTTCCTTTAGAATTGGTCAAGTGACAAAATGGTTGTGGAGGGTACAGGTTGACAATATTTACAACCAGGAAAAAACTGCATTCTAAACTAGTAAATCGGCTGCAGTAACATGTTACCAACTGATTACGATTATCAATGTTTCCAAATTATGTAGTATATAGAATAATAAAGTATAGCCAATAATCAAACTTTTATTAATTTTTCTATTTTTTAGAGAAGGCATAGAAACTTTGACTATAGCCCTCTTTGTGGTTTTATGGTTTATACGTATTTTTTTTTTTTTTTTTTTTGAATTTAGAAGAATTGTAGCACGTGGGTAGTCGTAGTGTATGTGTGTAGGCATGGGCAATGCCGTTTGAGTCATATGGTCACCCATCCGACTGTTAGCAGCACTGGGCAATGATTGCGGTATACCGTTTCATCACACAATGCCACCATTTGATTTCAAATTTCCTACAAAAGCAACTGCAGTCGATATAATAATAGAAAACGATGTATAATAAATGATTTCGATAAACAAATATATACCTACTAGCGATTGCAAATTATAGTAATATATTTGAGGGACGAGAAAATTCGAATTTCATTTAGTTTAAATTGTTTCGTGAACACTAATATAAATATATAATTTTTAATTCTGGCAGACGTAATGGCCTCGTTTAATGGTACTATTAGTTTTCCAAATAGTACCTCCTTTATCTTTTTCGATCGCGTGAGCGTGTATGTGGCCCGAACGTACGAAATAATTATACATAGATATTTATCCTGGTTGTTTATCTTATTACTTTCGAATACAACTACATATTTATTATTTTGTCAATTCGACGCGGTACATTAATTTCGTATTCTTGGCCTCCTACTGAGTTTACCTACAAAATCGATTTTCTTTCTATATAAATTAATATCCTTTATACCTAGTATATTATATATTCGACTACCCTATATTTTCATTCTTTTATGAATTTCATCTTATTGCATAAAAGAGAAAAAAAAAACCTTGAAAATTATATCAATAAATCCGCTTTGTCAATAAAACATATAAAAATGGTTCATATTTATGAAAATAAGTAGGTACTATTATGATTATACAAGCACACACTATATATATTTTTAATATAAGCTTGTGTATTTTTAGAGAACATTTTATTATTCAATATAAAGTTAAGTTGCTTATTAATTTTTAGCTATATATTAAAAAAAAATTATATACTAATATAGAAAATAAACCATTATATGAATTTTAGTAGAAATATTATTATAATTACCTATAGGTATTTACTTTGTTTGAATATACATTTCCATTTTATTTTTATATATGAATTTTGATGAATGCAAAAATTGATAGCAATTATACTTTAGATAAAAGTGGGATACTGTTCGGAAGTTGAAATGCTGATAAATTAAGTTTATTCTACGTATTAAAATTTACATAGTTAACGAATAATGATTAAATTTACCCATAAGAAGCATTAAATGTAAGCAAACACTAATTTTTATATTTTTTGTATTTTAACCAGTATATTATAGACGATATTTTGGTCATTCAAAATTAAAGATAATAACTAAGAAGGTGAGTTTTTTTTTTTTTTAGTGGATAAAAAACTACTGTACTTTCGTGAAACCAGCTCCAAAGACGTCGTAAATATTCTTTTTTTTTTTAAAAAAAAAACAGTCCCAAATTCGAAACACTCAACGGTGTAACTGTGCTTAGGGTGTAAAAGTTTTCGTTTCGGAACTATTGTCCGCTAACGTCGACCTCGAGGGCAGAGGAGATAAAACAGGTCGATATTATTGTTATCGTTCCATAAATTTCCCGGTGTTTTTAATAACGTGCTTTGGGTCCCTAAGTCTTTCGCCGCTGCCACCGTCGTCGCCGACCAAACTTTCCTTATGAAACTCGTAAAACATTTTGTTCACTGTATTCGCCATGTACTCTATACGTCGTCATTATTTTTGGCTCGAATATAACTCTTTGCTCTTTCCCCGTTGCCACCGAATCGCCTCGTCCGTCAACTAAATAATAATAACATTAAACGTCGGTTGATGGCTACGGGATCACGGAATCTTACGAACGATAATTATTGTTATTTATTTATTTTTTTTTGTTATGTGTATATCCGATCCGATAATATAACACGCGGAACTATTTGCCCACGTATTGGTTGCCAGTAATACTATGTTGTATACAATTTCCACGTTCAAGGTAAATCGACGAATACACGAGACTGAGGATTATTATAATAATAATAAATTATATGATTGTGTACCCTACAGTTAATATAGTAGTACATTATCGTGAATAATAAACGAACGAACATATAATTTTACGTCGGACAGCTATGCAAAGTGCGAGTACGGCTCATCGATTATTATGGCAATAATATTGTGTGTCTACTACATAATACGTAAACAGTATATATATATATATATATATATATATATATATATATACATTAATATTATTATTGCACACACAGCCATTGGCGACGAGCTCTAAGAATTCTGGAATTTAGAAACCACCTTTTAAATGATACCCAACATTGTAATATTAATCTATACAAATATTTTACATGCCCACCACCTTTATTCAATATAATATAAAACAGCTGCCTCACTTGATGATTCTGTTGAAACTGTTAAATTTTATTTAAATTTTTACACGTTGTAACGACATTGAGTAAATATCGAGAACAGTATCGAGAGTTTATCTGGCACTGTTTACAAGGATTATTATTATTACACATGCATCGCACGTATACGATAATATTATACTTGGCAACGTACCTACAACCGTTTCACGTTATGTTTACTATTTACTATATATATACAATATATGACTGTTAAACGACAGCGTATAACGTGTCGTCGAGTCAAGTGTTATATCGAAGAGATTTCGCGAGACTTTGGTATGACGTTTTTATGGGATCGTATAAACAAGATGATAGTGATATGTCAACGACAATGGTCAGAGTCGTTTTGAGGATTTGCGTGCAACCTATGTAGGGAGAACAAAACTTCGTACGGCCGACGAAAAATGAACTCGATACTCGCGATAGTATTATATAATGGAAAAAAGCGTCTTTTTACAGTAAAACATAAATAATATTATTACTCGAGGGGTTTGAGAATAATAATTAACCGTCGATTCGATATACCGCATCATTTTTCGTATCAAAATAAAAAATCTAAAAATCGTCATTTTTCGAATGGAATATAGTTACAATTTAACCGTAGATACACACAAACCAGTATTTCATGTCGACTATATGTCATTGGGTAAATTAGGTATATTATATTATTACGTATTGAAACGCGTCTATCGATATAACGATACGATATGTCGACAAGGAGTTGCGAAGTGAAAAATATATTACATCGAAGTTTAACTACTCGTGTTATCCAATAATAATATTGATAATAATAATAGCATTTGACTGCAATTCTTCGTACAGTACATGATTAGAATATACAATACGAATCCTTTATACCCACGATTAATATGCCTTTTCGCGTTAGAACATACATTTTTCTTTGGCCGATTAAAAGTTAACCCTGGTTACACGGAAAGGACACTATACAATTATTGATAGAATATTCTACGTACGTATATAGTCGTGGTAAAGATGACCAACGATCGAAGACTTCGATAATATAATGGTGGGTTAAACAGTATAATTGATTTATAAATATATATGTTCTATAATATTTATAATGTTGTAATAACGCATTATTTTGTTTCACCTGTTTGCCGTCCCATCTTTTGTACGCTTTCCATTCCGCCATTCCCGGTCTCCAGTACTCGACGGTATACTCCTCGGCGTACTCGAGTCCACGCCCGTTGCCGAACCGTCCTTGCGTCTCTATCCCCGTGATCATGTGCACCTTCTCGAAGTTCACTTGCAACCACTCGCGGACGCCCTGCTCCACCGCCGGTTTCGGGCACCAGCCACCACCGGCTCGTTCCACTTTTAATCTGCGGGCACATTGCAAACAATAACCATTAATACACGCACATTTTACGCATTTATAATAATATGTTCTAAGAAAATTATTTAGATCGGGTTCAGTCCATGTACCTACTTGTAGTATTAAGCAATTTTAACAAATCAGCGATAAAATAGCGCTGAATAAATTATAGCTAGGTCGTGGGAACTGTCGTCCAACAGGATGTACAGTAGCCATTTAATATTGTTAAAATATTATCTTGGTTCTTAGTCGGTAAGTTTACATATATTATGTATAACAAAAAGAATGAATACTAAAAACAATAGAGGATTCGGATGGTGATCGTGTGACTCGATCGTTATAGGGAGCATAGTATGTTCTTTTAAGTGTTAACTAAATTTATTATGTGTGTGTGTGTGTATGTCTAAACATCGATTCAATTGGTGTATACGACAAAGTGGCGCCCAACGTGGGGCTCTATTATATAAACTGTATATCAGCGTATACGACAGTACGTATATATTATTTAACAATAGCTACCGCTGTTTAGTTGTAGGTAGTAGTAGTAGTAGTAGTAGTAGTAGTAGTAGTAGTAGTAGTAGTAGTAGTAGTAGTAGTAGTAGTAGTAGTAGTATTAGTGTAGGTACTGCAATAGTATTACGTATATGCTCGTGTAAATGTGTAATATAGGTACGTGCGCGAAGGGATAATTGGATACGGGTCAAACTACATATAATACATAAAACTGGGTAGCAGCTGACATTGAGTATGCTTATACGAGTATATATTATCATATACACTGGAGAAGCATACACTCATCATATATTATTATATATTCATTATCGATTATCGCGAATAATTAACCGCATTTTTTTTCATCTTTGAAATCACTCATTCCACATTTTCAATAATTCGAGTACTATATTTTTTATTATTATTATTTATTAGCATAATGTCAATGAAAAAAAAAAAAAATGTTTTTGTTGTGGTATTCGAAAATGAATAAAATATATCAACAAACGTAGTTGACATGCTAGGCTATTATACCGATGATATAATAATAATTACCATATTATCATAATTGGAAAAACTTTTAGAAAATAATTAAAACTTTGAACGTACCATTATTAAAAATGATCTCAGTATGACAATAAATGCGCAAAAATGAAAATACTTGTATGAGGTTTGGAAAAATAACACCGGAGTAAGAGTTTAAAGATCCACGCGTATCAAAAAATACACAAAAAAAGTTAATTACATACCTATGTAGTGTTATTACTTATCAGTAGCAATGGTGAGAAAAATAGAAAAGAAATAACAAAACGTATTTATCAAGCTAAATAACAATAAAACTTCGCTTTAAAAAATACTAGACTTTTAATCAGAGGACAGTAATTCTGAAGACGTTGGTGGAGTGTATAGTCATATACGCAGATTGATCAATAACAACAGATGGAGGTAAAAGGCTTAAAAAAGCCTTTGATGTGGAGTGTCTAGAAGAGTGTTAAAGATAAGCTGCATGTGGATATAGAGCAACAATTACGAGAGGTACTGGGAAAGAATAGCAAAGGGAAAGTTATTATCTGAGTATTTAGTGATATTACATAATAGTCATATGTGCCACACAAGCACTGATTTAGGAAATGAGAGATGAAAAGGGAAAATCAATGGGAATACTAATTTTTCAATATATTTATCAAAGGATATGCAATTTTCTTGTGCGAATAAAAAGAAAATCGGACCTCATTGCGGAGATGAGAGGAAAATGACTGCAAACAAATTTACGGATTGAAAATATATGGTTTTGAAATGTACGCATGGCAAAAAAAAAATGTTTTTTATTCCATTTTTATAGTTACGTATACACCATTAGCATAATATAATATCAATTCATAATATTACTCAGATAAAAGCGGGATTTGCAACAGTCAAAGCAGAGGAATATCGTAAATAATTAACAATCATCATAAATTAATTTATAAGACATTAATATCATCTAGATTCTAGGTACTAATCAATTTAAGTGTTTCCTTATAAAACTGTTAAAACAATTTTTAAATAAAAATAGTTTATGTTTATTAAATCTATGTATGAAGTATTAGTAAAATCGTCCCTTTAAACCAACGCGTATCCTTGGTCCCCCTTGAGGAATTTAATGAAATGTTGTTTTGTTACACTTTTCAAGACTTATTCGGCTTGCAATAAGTGTTTAGATTAAAAATTGCTATTTTAATTAAACTCGGTATTCCGGTGGATAGCGGTAAAATTGCAGTTTTCCAACCTTTTGTCATCGGCCATGATTTGACAAACTTACGTATAGTAGATAGTACCGAAGAAGAACTCATAATATTACTATCAGAAAATATTAAATCTGTCCAATAAAACCTGCTTGTATTCCTGACCGTTATTTGTTTGGGAATTTATCCTAACCTGTATTATTATTATTATTATAATCCGCCAAGAGAGATACGGTTTTATAACTGAATTTGTAGATTTGTTTAACGCCTCCGTTGTAGATAATAATATAACAATAATGATGTAACGGTAGAGTGTTTCGGTAAGTTTTATCAAAAAGTTGTTTTACGAACACACAAAAGTCAAAAACAACTGAAACGCACGTCATTTGCACATCATGTGATGATTCAATAAACTGTTTGCTGTGTATCATTTTCTGTGGGCGTAAAATAATCATTTTAGTTAATACTGCGGAAAACAGTTAAACTATATATTATGATGAGATGTTCTTGTCGGATATAATTCGGAATTTGTTTTTTACACTTGTACAAGGAGACTGTATACAGATGTTATTAATTATTACGAAATTACAATATTATTCATAAATGGGTTTTTAGATTAATGGTGTTATACGAGTTACAAATGAATTACTGCTGTATAAAAAATGACTCTTGTACAATATCATTATTGTTGTGAATTTTTTTTTTTTTTTTCAAGAAATGAATTTTAACACCGGAAACTAAACATTATTTACAACAATGGCGAGCACACTATTATTGTGTTAAGACTGTTAGGTCATAAATTTGATAGGATGTTCAAAACCGTAATTTCATTGGAGATATTAAGCACAATATAGGTCAGGTTTATTTTTATACATTTTGTATAGGTGGGAAGAAAATTATCTCAATTTCATGAAGAACAAAAGTTAAGGAAAAAAATTTGAATAATATTATAATAATATATACGGAGTTTATTTGTAATAATATTATTTAGAATTATTGTTTAATACCTATGGAAGAAATTTTATTGATTATAAGCGGTTTGTTATGAACCTGACATTCTCATAAATATATACACTGTGTACAGTTTTAATTGTTTAAAAAACATGACCCAGTTAGTCGTTGTAAATTCATACATATTATTTCAAAATGAGTAAATATTGTAAACAAAAAAAAGTCTTTTTAATAGGTTTTGTTATATTATACAAGAGAATAATATATTATTTTATCAAATATCATGAAACAACGACAATATAAACATTTTCAAAGTTTATAAAAAGCATTTAATGTCTATAGTATGAACATTATATTAAAAATAATTGAATTGGCTTTGAACATAAATTTAAAAGCTTTAGAATGTTTAAAAGAAATATTTCTAATGTATATAGGTATATAATATACAATATTTTAAAATTTTTAATCTTTTAAGTAATTTAATAAAATCTATTATTTTCAAGTTTTTTAAACGGTTATTTATCTTTTTTTAGTAAAACTAAAAGAGTAAAATATACATATATTAAGATTAACACAATATTTTTTTAATTTTATTAAGTATATTTTTCTTATTGTATGAAATATGTAACATTAATTAAAACTTAATAAAAGTTATTATATAAATTATATACACGAAATAATTTTATTATTTTTAACTTACTGTTTTTGCCTTACTAAACTTACAATAAATGCTAATTTTCAAATTTTAGCGTGAAGACATAATTTCTTTATAATCATGAATAACCAAAATCAGATTAAAATCGGTGTACTGAGCAACGTGTTTGTTCGGTTTATGTAAGCATAAAAAAAATTTTGTTGGCTAATTTCGATTGTACAAAAAATAAAAAATGAAGAGTAATGATTGCCTAATACATTTAACAAAACATATTTATGAAAATTCATTACCGTGAGTTTAGGAGTGCAGTGCAAATAATAAATGCAAATCTAATGTATTAAGTCTAACTATATCAAATTTAATAATGAATCTCAGTACCTCGATACATCTTTGACAATAAATAAAACAAGGAGTACCTAGTAATGGGAAACGAAAAACAAACAAACTTTAATAACAAATTATTATTCAAATATGAAAATAGTCTTTAAAAACAAATAAAAACTGGTACTTTCACACATTTAAAATAACATTTACCTATGAAATATAATTTTAAAATATGTCTTGAATAAATGATTTCACAAATTTTGCTTGGATGTCAAAAGCTTCCCAATTTTCTGGTGTATCAATTAGTTTATATAAGAAAATATTACTATAAATATAAATATTTAATGACGATATCGTTTTAAATGAAGGGCGTACACAATATTTTATCATATTGCAAAAATGAAAACAGAGACGTAAACTATTTGCATTGAATTATATTTATAGTCATGAGTTTCCGGTTTAAATTTAAAAACTACAACCATGACTTAATTTTAGAGTTCTGTTGTTGTTCCGTTATAATACTTTTACATAGGTAGGTACTATATTCATATTTCCAATATGAATAACGGTTCAGGCACTATATGCATCGATTATCTTTTTTTTTTTTTCTTATCGATTGTCAAGTTTATTTGATTTTATACATAATTAGAAAACTTTCAATATTATTTGACAAGCTATATATAATAGGTATATACTACTCTACCTACATATAAAGCGGGATGCATGATTTTGTACTAATCGCGTGTGCCTATTCTCCTACCGGTAAACTACCCCGAGGGACGTAATAAGGCGTTAGTCATGTATATGCATGAACCCCGCAGACGGGTGGGAATCGGGGGTGAGTTATACCTACCTCGCGGAAGACGACGACGACGTGTGTTTTAACGATCTGATTCGCTGTCGTCGTTTTCGTTTTCGTCGTCATCGTTGTCGTTGTTGAATAGCTTGCACGATATTTTTATTGTTATCATATATATATATATATTTTTTTTTTTGACATGATCGCGTACACGCAAAACAACTATACACGGTAGCGGCGATGGTGTCGTGTCCCATACGTGTTTTAAATTGAGTTTGCTAAAAGCACCTCGACACGTATATGGAATGATGAAAAAAAAAAAAAACCCCAAAACGAATACGAATACGAGAATGGAGAAAAAACGCCGACAGAGAGAGTGAGAGAGAGAGAGAGAGAGAGAGAGAGAGAAGGGTGGAATGTCATCCAAAAAGAATATAATAACACGATAAGCGCGCTCTGCAGCGAAACAATACTACGTAGTGGCGCGCGTGATCGGGAATTCTTGTAATTTAATTTTAATGTGCTGAATCGACATGCAAAACGACAAAGTGCGTTGCAAGTGCGGCGGCGTATCAAACTCGGCATAATTTCTTCGGATAATTTCAGCGCAAAGATACACACGCACACGTTAAATAATGCAATTTCGCCGGTGAAACGCGATGTGACGTGTGTGACGTGTGTGTATGTGTGTGTATGTGTGTAAAATAATACAAAATGTTCACAGTTTGTGAAATATCTATACCTATGCATTGTACATAATCATCATACAAAAACCGATATCTATAACCTTTAATGTTCGCAGCTGACATAACGTATACAGAGTGTCCCATCGAGATCTGACAAATGCAATAACTTTTGTTTTAAACAATATTTTTTAATTTTTCTTCTTGTACGTAGTTAATTTTCTTTAAAAAAAATTTTGTTGGAGAATATTACTTATAATAATAATTAGTTGCTTTTATATGATTTTTTGAAACCAATGAAAATCCCAATAAACAACAAGGCCACGGTATTGGAAGATAAGTCCGAGATATCGATCATTAGAAGATAAGACCGTCAACATGAAAAAAAATATTTGAATTTTATTAAACTTTAAAAATTGTTTAAAAATAAACGATTAATAAATGACAATTTTGCATATCAAAATATTTCTGAAAGTTTATAAATTTATAAGATGGCTATAATGGTTTTTTTAAAAAAAAAAATAAATATAGTACCTACATATTTCAGATTTTTCAATTAAATTTACTTATTATTATTATTAAATTAAAAATATATTTATTATATTTATTATAACGCTGAAGTATAGTAATTAAAAAAAAAAAAAAACTTTAATAATATTATGTTGAGCAGAACAAAAGTTATTGCATTTGTAAGATATCCGTAGACAGTATAGAGATAGACACCCTGTATACAGCATATGATATTGTAAATTTATAATGCGTTAGATCTCGCATAAGTAATACATAATATACAACTGACGTGGTTACAGCCAGCAATGCGTGGACTAATGCAATTTTAAAACGTTATTCGTTGTGCAGCGATGGATAAAACGCACTTGTCGGAATTTCGTCATTTTGTTTTCACTAAAATCGTATCGCGAACGTCTGATACTACTCGCAACAAACCGTTACACGGTTAAAGCCATATAATAATATTATAATCTAACTAATTCGAAAACACAAAAAAAAAAAGAAATTAAATTAACACGCGTTACGTGCGCGTGTGCGCATGACATGCGATGGCGCTAAGCAAATAACTATTATTCCAATGTTATCGTTTGATGTTTTTAAAACGTATTAACCACGGAATTCGTTTGTTTTTATTGTTGGCGAAATTTAATATTTACCAAATATTATACGGGTTTGTGAGCATTTAATATTTTACGAGCTTAGTACCTACCTATGATAATTTCAAGTGCATCGCGCAGAGGCAGCGGTGAAAACTAAATAAAATAACGTCCGTGTTTTTGTGACTTTGGTTATAGTATTATTATTATTATTATTATTATTATTATATCCTCAATATTAATGATACAATATTTGTGTATTCATAAACATACTCTTGCTTCTATAGTCGTATAGCGTTGGTTTATAGGTACGATTATTCACGGATTTCAGCATAATAAGTGCATTATCATAAATTTTTTTCATTTTTAATATCTTATAAATAAAACATGTAACTTTGCCTTGCCGCCGCGTATTGGGACTACTAAGTTTTATCGCGAGTTAAATGTTCACTTTTTTCTCCTCCCCTCGTATATATTAATTATTCACGGATTTCCGCATAATAAATACTTTGTATCAAATGTCTTATCTCTTCTGATTTTGAAACAGAAGATACTGCGACGCTCCTTGGTTTTATTCAACAAACATTAGGTTTTCCGTTGCTACTAATATGACTAAATAAGTACGTGACAGTAATAATAACTTGGGATAATTTCAAGGAGGCGTGTTGTGTGTAGTCAAAAACCTTCAAAGACTCAAGTTGTGAAAATATAAAATGACGCGGACCCAAAGGGGGTTTACTTTGAAAAATTAAACATTTTTGCTCAAGTACTTTTTGTTGATAATTTAAGTTTACGTGGCTTTCGAATATTCTTCATTAGCCATTAATACAATTATTCTCCTAAAACATATTATTATTATACTGTTGAAGAGTTGTAGTATTGCGGTGCGGGTACTAGATGCACGAGTAAAGCTCACGCATTTTAATGAAAAATAAAACAAATTGTTTGACGTTGCAAACTATAATTATTGTTTTTAAGTATAATATGCGATATATTTAACAAGTCGGTGTACATACTGTACAATAATTAACAATAATATGCTTATGGTTTAAATTTAATTTAAAAATCATGTATTTTATCAATCAAAATGCATAACGAACGAGTGTTACTCATTTATCTTTATAAAGAAATTCGAATACAGATAATATATATAATATTGCCACTGAATTTGATACGAAATGGCGTCGTATCCCGTTGCAACTTCGGCCGGAAATCTGTTTTTAATCCCAACAGAACACGACGACGACTGATCATTCAGAACCCATTTAGTCTATCATGTAACTACTATATATATATATATTCCGCATGCGGGCGAGCGGAACTTGCGGAATGATTCGGGTTTGCTTTTGAAGGAAACAAATAGAAATTATTTACCAAACGCGACCGTAAGAAAAATAAATACTGCAAACACATACTTAATACGAATATCGGGAAATCAATAATAAATTGCTTGAGTGCATCTCTAACCTCAAGTGGTCTCAAATTGTTCCGACAACATTATTATGCAGGTATATCTATAAGACGTACCGATTATTGCAATATTTATAATGGAAGATCAATGGTCACAAGTTATTTTATGCGAGAAAGTTATATCATTCTGCGTAAATTTTTTACAATTGTGATAGACTCCTTCTTATTTATAGTTTTGAAAATCGATTACACATTTTGCTGACCGTAAAACAAAAATTATTAGGGCATTTTCGAAAACGATACTTCAAAAGATGCACAATACATACATTATGGTAAAAAACCGATCGATTGATCTATTTTTTCTCACTCAAACTCATAAGCTTCATTACGGTTCTACAGTCGAATATTTGAACTCTTTTTCCGATAGATATGCTGTATAAAGCACTCATTTGACAGATTAGTTAAATATATATTTATATATATTATTTAATACGTATTATGCGTGTGTATAGTTTATATAAGATATACCTACGTATAATATTATGGCAAAACGCGACGAAAGACAATCGATACACCGCACGTCGTCATGCAGCGGGTACACAATATGACATATATTTTCAGCGACGATGTACCGCGAGGCAGCAGTGAAACTCCTTATAGAATTCTATTATCTTTTCCCGGGTGGCTTAATCTCCGGGGTGGGTATATATATATATATATATATATATATATACTCATCGTCGTCGAGTTTATCCGTCGAACGGCTTCGGACGAGCGTAGGGTGCAGCGGTGCACACATCATTGTTTGCGAACATGTGGCGTTTATTTACACGGTCGCCCGAGCACACCACTGAAACTCAATTATAACACACTTGGGAGACGCCTCCGAGTCACGGCAGCAGGAGTCGTGGTGGTGGCGGATAACGTCGGTTAACGTACCATCATCCTTCGCTCCAGTCTCGGGTAACAATTTTTTAAAAAACGAATAGCTATTACAATGCGTATATATAAATGTAATACACACATAAACAGAGTATATACTGTACAATATAATATCGTATACTTGTTTATGTATGAAATTGGCGTCACTTGTGGTTTGTGATGTTAAACTATCAACGATCTCCCTCTATATGCGGTATCTTCACTATAATAATATATATATCGTCCACCTCTCTTCAACGCCTTCGGTCTTTCATTCGCAAGTTCATTTGCGTATCAAAATTTGTACATATATATGTGTATATATCTACGCATATGTCGTTTCCGTCTATCGTGTCGTATGAGCCTATTTGGTTTGTGTGCTCGCGTGTAAATTTATATATATATATACACACGGTAATTTTAATGACGAATTCGTGTTTCATTTGCATTTATACGCACTGCGTCCGACGAACAAATATACCGTCGTGTCTCACACACGCACACACGTACGCGTGGGACCGACGCGATAGTGCAGGCGACAAATATATGTCTACAGGCGTTAATGACGAACAAGAGAGCGATGAATACGAGAGAGAACAAATATTATGCACAGCAAAACGGCGTTTGGGTTTGTAATAATTTTTTCCGTTTTGTTTTTATCTTTTGAGCACTCCACTCATGTGTTTTAAAAACTTATAAAAATATATATATTACTCGATATCCGAATAATTATTTCCGTTAGCGTACCTGCTATAGTTCAACTTTATCCTTTTGTTTTTAATTTCAGGGAAATACAATAAACCAAACGTACCAGAATAAGCTCCACTTGTTTGCAAAATGTGTTCTCATTTAGACTACGGCATTGTATAAGATTAATTTTCCGAAGATATTTATTTGAATTTATTCGTTAAATATATCATTTTTAAAGATATGTATTGATACTGCATAATAAATACGTTTCCGATTAAAACAAATTTAAATGAATTTTAGAATTGTTTCACATTTATACTCAACATATAAGTAAGCATATGTAAGTAAAATAAATAAAATTAGATAAATTAGACCAAGATCATATAGTTTAATGCACATGATATACATTTAATTTAATTGAACTTTATGATTAACTAACCCCACTTAAAAATAAATAATATCTTTAGATAATAAACATATAAGTATAATAATGCAATAAATTGAGTCTAGAGGAAAAGGTATAGAATTATTTATACTTATTTTTCTTTATCTTATAGCTACTCGAAACATGAATAAAGTTATACGAAAAGTCCTCCATTAACTTAAATAAAACCGAATTGAAAATATTCAAACATAAAATAATAAAAAAAAAACGAATGTAGGTATACATGGTCAAACCAATAAGAATAATATGTTTCGAATTATACAAAAATATTAAGAACAGTTTTCAATTAAAATATCTACTAATAGTCTTCGCTCAAAAACTATAGAGATTATCTGATGATTTATATGGCATACATTAAGCCAAGTCTCAATTAATGCTGTGCTGCGATCAGACGTGGAGTTAAGTTGTATTTGTATACGAATTACGGGGTAGAGGTAAATGAAATTATTAACGAATAGATAGTAGTTATTTTCAATAAATATGCTAACTTTTTTTTTTATAATTTTTATCATAATCGTTAATATGCCGATTAAAAAAGCGTGTTCCAATGAGTGAAGGGTTTTCATGATCCACTAAATCAAAATTTCCCAAAGTGTGTTCCGCGGAACCTTTGGTTTCCACCAGATGTATATGATTATTGAGAAAATTATTTTATATTTCATTTGAAAAAAATATTGGAGTTAAGTTGGAATTGAATACATTAGGGTTCCGCGAAACACAAACTATTTTTAAGGGTGTTGTTGTCGTTAAAGTTTGAGAACCACTGCACTAAACCCTCTCTCCTATTGACCTTACCTATGGCTAACATTTTTTATTTACCCAAATAATCCATATTGCTCGCCCCTCAGTAGAAAAAGATCCTGGTACAAAGATTATACATAATATGTGTGCAATAAATATTTATAAAGTAAATTACATATTATTAGCGATAGCCAATATAGATTTTAACGTAATATTTATGATATATCTATTATCTACATATATTATGTCTGCATAAAATTACTCATTGACACGAAGTATTCTAAATTATTAATGTTCTTGAAAAATAATTATTGGTTGTAGCAACAAGAATAAATGTATTCTCAAAAATGGTTAATAAATACAATGTTTTTGTTTGAATAATTAATGCATCAGTGAATCTTTCATTAACAAAAGTAATTAAAAAGTTAACTTTAGATTTATCCCAATATTATTTGTATTTTATTTCCATACATAATTCGTCTTAAGACATGATTTTAAAATTCAAGCGATGTCGCAAATTCTTTAAAATATTTTTCCTCATAATATCACTTAAAAAATAAACGTTTCGTGTCAGCATTATTAGACTGTTGTAGTTTATATATTTTAAATTATTGGAGAACTTTTGTCGTAAAAAATGTAATAATAAGGTTCTGCGCAGATTGAACGTAAATATAATATAAGCTTTTGTCCGGCAATAGTGAACTATTAAGATTAAAGATAACTATGAATATTTCCGTTCATAATTCGCTATGGTCTACAGCATATCATGAATCTTTCCATTATTCAGATTAAATATTTTTTTTTGTTGGAGCATGGAATCGAGTTTCGTATTAAAAAGTACGTACTTATATATATATATATATATATATACTTGTATTTACACACACACACACACACACATATATATATATATATATATATATATATATATATATATATAAAGTAAAGAAATACGCCGTCAATTATGGGAATTGAAATGAATCCTTACGCTTATAAATGTACGCGCATTGAATCTGACTCATATAATAATAATAATTGTACAGAATACTAAATACAATATCGTCGGATGAGCAGTATATTATTATCGTTGCGTTCAGTTTACAATGCAGTCATATACATATTACAGTAACGCCGCGGAGTGACATTGTAGACGAGTGACGTTTATTATTAAACTTTTATAATATAAAAGTATCTTTCGGTTCGTCTAGCGTATATACTGTATAATATATACAATATCTATATTCTATACATGTGTATACGCAATAGAGTGGCAGGTCAGTATTATTATTAGCGTTTGATCTGTTTAAAGTTTACTCTCGCAACTAAAGCTCTACTGCTCCTATCTCATGACCGCCATAACATAAGATTCGGATAAGCAGCAAAGGGATGACTTTGAAGTTTCGTCGCACACTTGATAAGTTTCGAACACGCTCTCTCTCTAAACTGTCTTCTCTCGGACCTAGAGATTGTTTCTCTACATTGTTATGTAAATAATTACACAAAACTTGTATACATATACATACATAATGCATGTAATATATTTTAAGTTTAGTGTCATTATATAGAACACCAATCGTGTAAAATAACACATCATCAGTGAGTTGGAAACGCTTAAGCGTTTAATAAGTTAACTGCTTATGTCCGTAGATGCAATTAGGATAAACATTTTGAAAGGGCTATCTATAAGTATGCTTACACAAAATTGTAGCTTCATGTCGAAACGACCCGAGAAGGAGTTGTTCCGGCACGTGCACTCCCCATGTGGATTTAAATATAAGAGAATATTATAAAACATATTTTTAAACAAAACAATATTACTCTGCAATTTCATACGAATTCTTACATTTTACAATAATATTGTAATCGTCCATTGGCTAGTGGAAATGTATACAATACATTTATTCATTTGACAATCGTTTGGAATTTCTAATCTGTCCTTAATTACGCCTTTGCCTATATATTACTACGTAGCTACACATAATAATATATTTCGTACGCATTATAATGTATTTAAATATTTTCGTTTGCGATGCAGTATAAATAAATAATAGCTGCAATGTGTAGGTATAATAACAACAATATGTACAGAGACGACAGCGGTAGTGATACAGACGTGGCGAGAACTATTATAATACACTACTATAACTAATCCCCAATTAGGGTGTAAAAGCTTCGGAGAGAATTAGTAGCGGCGACGACGACAACGACAACGACGATGACGACGGCAACCGGATGACATGAGTACGCCGTCGCTGCCGCCGTCAACACCGAGGTGAAAGGGCGCAGAGGGTGTACCGGGTACGGAACACATATACTGCACTGCTAACGAAATCCCTAGGATTTTATTCGGTTAATCGGCCTATTCAACAGGCATTTTAAACAGAAGAACAGTGTTTAGCGGAGTATCAAGTGTGCTCGTGTACAGCGAATAGCTATATTTATAATGTATATATCGCAGATAATACACACACACACACACATATATATACACACACACACACACACACACACACACACACACACACATATATATATATATATATATACAATACATGCACGCTAACTACCATCGTGATGGGTGTCCCGGTAAGCTCGATGAAGTATTTGCATGTGCTTCTATATACGTTTTATCGTGCAATATATTTGTACCTACACATAGGTAGTCGGTGTGAGTATATATTATAATGTAGAGGTCACACAACGTTTGACTGATTGAATATGACAGTGATAACTAAACACACGTTTTATGCGCATAAATGATAAACATACATGAATATAATATACACAGTTGTACACACATACACACACACACACACACACACACACACACACACACACACACACACACACATAACACAACATATCATATAAGGCACTATGGTAGGTATGCATATGAAACATAGATGAATTACGTATATATAAGTGATTTGGGGAAATATAAGATACGTAGTATTACGAACTATTTAGCATGTTAACATATTACATCGGTAAACTGTAGTAAAAGTGATAAATTATAGTAACATTGTTGATAATAGACAATGCATGTAGTAAATACATGCATAACCGTAGAATTAACCAATATATTTCTGTGTACAACTAAGTAAACTAAATTATAATTTTTATATGTTATTGCTGACAAATATAAGAAATTATATTAAGTAATGTGATATTTTTTTCTTTTGTCTACTAAGCAAGTCAATGTGGTCCAAGTTATAATATGTAATAACACCAATGTTTTAGGTTTATTAATATAATAAGCATTTAGTATGATGTTTTTTCTCTTGTTTAAGTTATTTGCACGTGCTTTGATTAATTGTGACACTTTTGTTATATTGAAAATGATCCTCAACCTTATACAAGATTATTATGAGGGTAGCCCCCTCACCTTGTCTAATTTCTTTGACACTTATGCCAATATTTAGCAAATTAATTGCTAATAATTGCAATCGGTTTTTACAATTTGCAAATAACGTTCGGAAAGGCAAAACCATTTTTAAGTTTGGGGGTTAGTGACACATAAGCTGTGACCATTCATTATAAAATTTATGTAATAAAGTAATTATTATAAAATATATAGAGTGTCTTGCAGCAAAGTGTTCACTTTATTTATTTGACATACCTAGTGCAGTCCAATGCTTTATGCAGCGTTAAATAAGAACTGCAAATTGCAACACCGTGTACAATTCAATTATTACATATAATATATGCAATTGAAAATTAATAATACATGTAGCTGTGTATATATACAATGATATTATTTTATATTTTATACTCGTGTACTCGTGTAGGTAATTTATGGTTTTATGAACATGCACAAACGTAAAAAAATAAGCGGATTAAATTGCGAACAAATATTTTGGAGCGTACGTTTTAAATATATACATAATATATTTTATGTTCGACTAGGGTGGAAGTGGAGTTACCTTCGAGCGGCAGGTTGAACGCGCTAACTTCCTAGGGGATTTTCATTTCACTCTACCCCTCTCCCTCCTCTCGGTTGTATAAGGTGTACTCGCCTGGACACAGACGCGTACTAAAAAAAAAAAAATTAAATCGTACGAACAGAGCAGAGGCTATTATTCTAGTAAATTTGATGTGTTACCAGAGTTACAGTGAGAAAAAGGTTTAAGGGTTTCGACACACATTATATCGACCCTGATGCTGCGGCACACCAATCCTGTATGTTGCTACAATACTGCAGCCAACGGCTGAAAAATCACGTGAAGGCTCGCAAAATATTGATGGAAATTTAAACGTCGAGCGCACGTCGTTTCTGTTCATAATATATCATAATAATATGTCGCCCAGATGCGAAGCATATTATTATTATTATTATTATGATCATTACGATAGGTACTTTCATTGCGTAATTCACACAGTGTCCGCGTGTTTGTTGCGTATAAACATGCATTTTCGGTATGTTACATATACATAATATAGCACACGCACACGTGGGTGATTCGTATATACATACTGTAGTAGGAACATATTATATACAATACGCGCAAACACGCGCCGCACACATATTATGCGTTTATATACCTACCCAAAACACCGAGACACATATTGTGTCTCCGAGCTGTCTGTCTAATTTACAATTACTCTCGTCTACACCAAATATCACTTAGGGCGTGACGAGGTTTATGTGCCAGCTCAGTCAGCCGCGGTGGGTAGGTGGCGACGGTGCAGGAAAGAGCCGAAAGGATGTGTGCGACGGCATCAGCGAGTCTACAAAGCGGCCTCGGTTACTACACTCGTTAGCATATTATATATACGCTCCCTCCATACCTGCGTTGTTGTGAAGGTAAATCCTAAGTGCGTCGCGTCCTCGTATAATACATATGCGAAGTGTATGCTTGTGCGAGCGTGTGTGTGTGTGTGTATGAGTATGTGTGTGTATGTGTGTACTCGTTACATACAACTTGCTCGTCTAATTGGTAGCCTCTTGCCATGTCCGCGGATGAGACGGTGACACAAACGTCAACCGAACACAACACTCTATACGAGATGAGTTCACTGAGTGCGAGGGAAATTATGATGAAAATATGCAAATTATAATATGACCGGTGAAAAAATAAACAATTCGTCCCGCGCATTCTTAATATAACATACCGAATTTGTATAATACAAAAATCTTGTAATATAAAATTTTAATATAACCGTTGTATTTTAAGTATATTACATTTTACGTTTTATTTATGTTTTATTTACAATTTACAATCGTAATATTTTATATAATTTAAATAATTCATATAATATTTCTTATATAATATAGAGAACGAGAGATAGAGATTGTGAAATAGAGAAAGAGAGAGGAGTATATAAATAAATATAATATGTACATTGTACCGTAATATTCTACATTTTTACATGTACCCTTCAAATTCACTAAACGAATAAAAACTAACGAGAGAGCTGAAATGGGAACATACTAAATTCACAGAATTTTCGTCTTTAAAAATATTTCAACATTTTGATCATACAGCATGATTTTAAAATACTTAACAACAAATATATTTTGATACCTCTTAAGTTCAATTATCCAAAAATAACTTATATAATCTAACTATAGAGGGTTCTATGATCAATCACATGTTTCTAAGAATAAATACTCCTTGACGATCGATTTATTTTTTATGTTTGATTTTCAAAATTGTACAGATTTATAAGCTGCTTCGTATATAGTATAACATTTATACATCATATATGATTTTCTAAGGAGTTTGTAGTTCTATAAAATACAAAATTCAATATTTGGTAAACATACAAAAATTGGAATTGTAAATATTTAAAGTGTGTACTGTAATAATGACATTTTTTATACATACCAGTCAAATAATATCACAAGTACTATAAAGGTTTATTTCTACTAGTAAATCAATTTATTACAATTTCTCATCTGGAGCAATATAAAAATTGGATTGAATATATTTACATATACCTACTACCTATTTATTTTTTGAACAATTGGACGTATCTAATTGTATTCTGTTGAATTATTGTGATACATTTTAGGTTTCTATTATTCATGTAAAATCGAAACACTCATACTGAGACTTATGTTAGTTATAAAACTAGAAATTGTATATAAAATAAAATCAATTTTTAAAATAATGGATTTAATACATGTAATACATACATTTAATACTTTTGCATATTATTAATTATTCTAATCTTAAATGCATCATAGTAAACCTCCATATACCCAGTAAAGTACCTATAAAGTTTATCTTGTCATATTATTATATTAAATTAAAATATATGCATAAAAGTCTTAAGTAAAGTTTAATATAAAGTGTAAACATGGATCTATTCTTATGGATTAAAATATTTTGGAGAATATTTTATCGCAGTAGAAAAGTAACGTTCACAAATTATTCAGAATCCATACTTTTAAACTTCAAATAGGTCACCTACATTTTACTTCATTATTATTCACACATTTTTGTTTTTATATAATAATCTATTTATTAATATTTATCTGGTTTAAAAAAAAAAATATATATATATTGAACTAATTTGAGATTATAGAAAAGAAAAATCTTCGTAGATACTGGTTTTAGACTTTAATTAAAATACGTAAAGTATTCGATAACATACGATAAGTAATCGAAGTTGATGTGTTTGTCTTATATTATAGTAAATCTCTTATATAATGTACCTACATCACATATTTAATCTGAGAATAGTTTAATGAATTTCACATAGAAATTTTAAATGTACCTAAATAATAATTGAAATTAAATAAACAGTATACTTTTAAGTCGTACATATCTAAAAATTCACTATAAAATAAAGTTTCACAAATAAAAGTTAAAACATACCTAAAATTTTATTGGAGTATAATATATGTTGAAGTATGTTGAAAATAAATCTAAATCTAAATATGATATAAAAGTGAAAACATATTTGATATTTTTAAACAATTTTTTGAAACTATAAAATATTCTCAGTCCATATTTTAGTCAATATTTTAAATCAATGTTCTCTAAAATAAATTATTGTTAAAAATGTTCACGTATAAAAATGTTTTGATAGTTTTTCATTGAATGACTGTCCAACTGCATAAAACATTCGATCTATAAAAAACTTTGTAGCAATCTTTCAACTTGAAAACGTGGTCACATACAATTCTTGCTAAACCCGAAAAAATCGATTTCGTTGTAAAACCAATATAGACTTCTACGCAGAAACTAAAATAATATTATATATAATAAATTAACATGTCTAATATAGCATATACCTACCGTAGAGCAAAGAACATATTTTATCGGATTTTTGTTGCATTATGTAAATTGTAGGTATATTTACGAATGATATTCATATTTTATTAATCAAGTTAGTTTTGATAATAACATAACATTTTGTTCAAAGATAAAACAGTATTATAATGTTATAATATTGCAGCGTAACTTTCTACGAATGATTTATGTTTTAGACGACAAATGTGACTTAGAAGCGTCTATTATTTACAATATGTATATTTTATATCGGATATATAAATAACTCAGTACGTGTTTGTATCTCTGTCGGATCAGACGTGCCCACCTTGTCTTGTACGCGCATTTACAGCTCTCGATAACATTTGTTCTACGTTACGTTACCATGAAGTTAAGATTATAATGTTGTACGATATAATAAAATTCACAATTATACGTAAAAAATGTTATATATTTAGTCCTTCATGCGCTGACCATAAAGCCATTTGATTCATTGAAAATACTTTATCCAAAAAGCACAAGTCCACATTTTATATCACGCACTTAAATCGAATAAATTACCGCTATCAGCAAAATTACAACTTCGTCAACTACCGTCTCAGCATTCATATGATATTAAAAATATCTTATTATTTTTGATGTTATTCTTAAAAAAAAAACCTGAAAGAACCTATCAATAAATCACAAATTCATAGAAGTAACCGATACTAAAATAAACATAAGAAAACTCAATCCCCATAAAAAACCGTATACCCTGCAATATCACAAAATAATATAAATAAATACACATTTTCGTGACTACAGACTTTCCTTTCTTTCTTTTTTTTTTTTTTTTTGCTTCTCTGTTATTGTACAGCACATTGGACTGATTTAAAATTCAACATTCCATATCTAAAGACTCCGGGGTTTTTCACAGCTGAAAATTCCTATGTCCTTGGGGCCATTTTTTTAGCAAACTCCAAACTTTGTATAAGGTAGCATAAGTGGATAACATAATAAATGAACTCTTATATTAATAACTTAAGTGATATCCAAGTAAAAAGAAATCACAGAGAGTGAAGCCATCAATCAATAGCCGAACTCGAATAAACTAAAAAACTAAAAACCTCTTCCACTAAAATATATAGCACCAATGAGTTTGAAAATACATAAAGAATTCATAGTCAAAAAAGTATCAAAAGTAAAAATTGGTCGCACACTCACTTTCTTCATTTCGCATAAACAGTGACCATAATTTGTGAAGTCATAATATACATTAAACAAATTATTCTTACATGTTTAAAGTACCAAAACAAGTATAACCAACAAAATGTTAACTACCAAGCAATGAAACAATGTACACTTTCATAATCCTACAATTTTTTGAAATGACAAAATATTTATCTTGTTAAAAGCTTACCATTTTTGCATGTAATCCTAAGATTCAATCCCGTATATTCGTTGCGCACAACTGATGAAAAAACCACACTAGTAGGCTTATTATAATCTTTGTAACAGACTCTTTAATCCAAGAGAAAAAAATATATTTAAATTACCCTCGCTCATTATGACATAACACAAAGTTACGCATGATAATATTATTTCGTAACTGGATATTTTTCAAGCTCTAGCAATTTTTGAATAAATAATGATTCAGTCGGGCAAAATTTAAACACTAAACTGATTTGATATAATTTCAACTGTATCAAAATGCCTGCTGTTTTTTTTCTAGGTTAATTGTTTGTTTGTTGTTGTTTTATTTTATTTATTATTATTATATTTTTTTTTTTTTTTGGAATTCATCCATAAAGTAGAACAACCCCGACCTTAAAAACAGCGGGTAGACAGAGGCGTGCTTAACCCGGGCAAGGAAGATTGTATTGTTATCATGGCCAAGTCCTTGCTAATTATGAAATAATGCCAGGAAGGTCGCTTAATTTAATCAAATCCGGGTCGGCTCCGGTAGCAATAAAAGTCATGTGGTGTTGTTGGTTTTGTTTTTCCCCTGGAATATAAGCACTCTGTATTTTATTCCTCTCCCTCTCCATCTTTACTTGTATAATAAAACACGGGATTGTTGTTTCGCGTGAATATTATACGCATTACATTTTTACCCAAGAGTTACATTACTGTACGGGATACGTGCAGTTATTATTATTTTTTCTTAAAAAATCTGCCACCACTCTTAAACCAATAGCTAATTATAACAAATTGGCTCGTATAGAGGGTGCAGTTCTGTTGTCTCTCGGCGCACGTGATGGCGCTGCTGCGGGTATTAAAACGCGGTTAATTAATATGTTTCAACGTGTACATTTCGCGGTTGGCTACGCATTACAGGGATAGACGTTAAAACGCAATTTATAGCGTATGCCCCGCTAAGAACCCTATAAATATTACATAGATTAGGAGGTGCTTTGATGAAGCGTATAATATTCACGCAGCTCAATTCCCTTTTTTTCCGATGTGAATCTGAGTATCGCGTGGCCTCTTATTCGTTCAGGTCGTCGCAGTCGTTTCATAAACGTATAGGGTAGTGATATTTAATTGCACTTAAAAATACTGCATAGGAATATTCCCAAATCCATTTATAACGCTAAACGAAAGCACAATAGATGTATGCGGGTACAATAAAAATTGCATTTGAGTTGTGTTTCCTTTGGAGTAAAAACAAATGTAATATCTTATTTTCTCTAGTACAAAATTTAGAGAAGCATACGATTTTATATCTACTATATAGGTAGTATTCTATAAGTATACAAGTACACATAAAACATGATAATTGTGACGAAATATGAAAAAAAAAGAAAAAAAAAGACAGCAAAATTATAGACAAATATAGCCTAACTTTTATTTGACAAGAACGCTAGTTTAGGTAGAAGAGTGCAGTAAAAATTGTATTACTAACAAAAATACCTACTCGACGAATTTTCACATGAAAACATGAGACATTTTCATTGAAAAACGTTTCTATTTTATCAACATTATTACTCTACAATAGAAATTGAATTTTAAAGTATTGTAATCATTTTCAGAATACACACTCGTAATGCTCTTGGGTAAAAAAAAAAATGTAATGAGTCAGTCACTGTGTGGGTAAATGTGGGTAACTAGACACTAACAAACTATTATTAATATTATTTATCAGTTAATATCCACTGTACGGTATTATTAAAATTATATTACATGTTAATCTTTAAGGTACCTAATCATTGTATTATATCCATATTTTTTATGCATGCATTTCATATAGTAAAAACGAGTTAAAGGTCGTTAAATATAGGTTCGATTGTACATAAGAAATCGCATGTTGGTACGAAACTAAATTTGAATGTTTTAAATAAATACATATTATGGAAATTTTATCCTGCTAAATAAGTTCGGTGGAAATAGTAATGTTCATCTGGTCAACCGTTCAACGACTTTCGTCATCATTTTTATATAATATAAGGACCCGATATGTTCCATTACTATTATAAATGGGCATGGCAGTAGTCTATGATACTACGCTATGATTACAACAACGATTAATTTCACCGAGCACTACAGAGTCCTATAATATAATATTATTATATTGCGATGTACATTTATTTGCGTTAACACCTAGCCGAACCGGCACGCTAAAAGCTAAGCGAACCGTATACGTTTAAGCTACGTATGATGCAATGCACTAGCGCGTACCAACACACACACACACACATATGGCTCACACGACGCTTTCCCGTCACGCCGCGCATACAATTAATCGGATAAAATATTAACTATTTGCGTAATTATCGTGCGAGTGCTGCTTGAAATGTGTGCATTGATGATAGTCGCTGCTTTGCAGTGATGTGTGCTGCTGCGCGTACTACGAGTCAACGAGAGGGCAATCGCACGAGCACTTGATGTACAATATAATATATTATAATATGTCATGTGCGCCAGAATTTATAGTTTATATGTATATTATACATATGTAACGGACATCAGCTCGGAGGTAATGTGCTACTGCAGCGTGTATAATATATTATTATACACTAAATAATATTACTATATTATTATAATGCTCTACGGTCGTTGCCACCATCGAGAATAAATGATCAGCATTATTGTTTATAGGCGCGCGTAAACCAATCCACTATACGTATGGGTAATATACACGCGCGTTTTAAACGACGTCACGCTCGCACGTCCAAGTAGTTGCGTATGATATATACTATTATAGCTGTTATAGACTATTGACAGTCGGGATCAACTCGACATTTACGAATTTTATTTCGATTGTTACACGAATCACTTTCAACGGAATTACAATAATATTTCCCATTTAAATATGTCACGGGGGAAAAAAGGTAAATACTACAATCGTGATTTGAAATATTATACACAGCTGCAGGTATTCGTTCCGTAATTTTATTTCGATTTTTAAGGATTACCCTTATGAACGCGCGTACATCGTTAAATCATGAGCCTTTGCAGAACACGTCATTATATTATTTAAATTGCTTGCTGCAAAAAAAAGTTTACCAGAATTCATTAAGATGATAATAATATATTAAAAATCATTATTTATAAATCATTTATACTTCGATACTTTTTTTTACTACTTGAATTTCTAAAATGTTCGATTGTCATATAAAAATAATAAATGTTTATCTTAGAACCTATTAGAACCATAATTATACTAGGTATCTTTATTATAATTAATGTTTTTTTTTTGTTTTTTATCAACACATCATTATTCGAATAATTGGACTTGGCGTACAAATGAGTGTACATTGTCATATTTTAATGGAATACTAAATTGTGTTACCGGTGAATTGAAATAAAATGTGCAAAATAGTGAATAAAAAATAACACTATATGTAAAATAACATAAACCAAAACGGATTTTGAATACAAAAAAAAAAAAAAAATAACACACCACATATAAGAGATGATCAGAAACGTGTGTATAGTTGGTAAAAGAAGGATGGTTTCAAACAGTTACCACGATAGCGAATACGATAAATAAAAGATTCTTTTAGGAAAAGGACACGGGACATGTTGTTTTCGGAATACAAATATGTATTATATCAGTTGATCACTCATTCCAAACAGTCTCGGAGTGATCAATCTAATACCTATACAAGTAGATACGACTCTCGTCGATACGTTATTTTCTAGCTATTTTTCTGGCTATATCAACAAGTTAAGTTCTCTATACGCAGTGTAAATAAATAAATATTTTGCAAAAAACACAAAGATTTTGTTGTTATAAAATACTTTATATATTATTCAAGTACGAATTAAGTAAATGTATTATTATTATGGGATGGGAAACTGCATTTGCAGTGGATTTTCGTCGTTCATGTCGCATTGAAACAAAAACTATTGGCGTAAATTGTAAATCGTTTTTTGCCTTTCTACCTACTCGCTTTTTTTTCAACGTTTTGAAACTAAAAGAAAATTCCGCTTTTAAAGCACTCAAATAGATTTTTGCTAATTTGTGTTTAGAAGTTTTTTGTTTTATTTTATTCGTTTCATATGTACTACGAATAGATATATAGGATGGTAAAATATAACATAGTGCATGTCTTACCTTCCATTGCTTGGTCCGACATTAGGAACATTGTACGACGAACTAGCTGTGATCGCCGAGTCTGGAATAGCACCAGATTCCATTCCTAGTGCTTCGTCACATTCTCCTGTGAAAAAAAAAAAAAATAATAATAATAATAACAAAAACATAACCGTTAGAATTTATGCAGATTTTCATATTTTTTACAAATCACAACATATAATGCTTGAAAAGGCTGCATGAAACTTTCATATGACGTGTAAGAATAACAGTTTGGAGAAAAAACTTTTAATTTCGTTAACATTGTATAAATAACTTGTGCATTCTGATATTGGACAAAGCCGAAAGACGCAAGTTCATCAGAATAATGTTCGTCAAATCTTTTGACAACTTCATGACACAGACGATGGTAAGTAAATATAAGAATCAGCTGATTTTAAAAGATTCAATATAAACTAGTGCTTATCATTCAATTATTTTAAATTTTAAAAATACATCGATTGATAGAAATGTCATTCAATGTTTATTAAGTTTTGTATTGTTCACAAACTTTGCATTTTATATTTCATACGATAAAATCAAATCTGATGCAGAGTTTTTTAAATTAAATAAATGAAAAAAAATACAGATATTATAGTAATACAATTTGAACTTTTTGAATAATCATAAAATGACGTTTATGACGTAAAATTTGAATTTATTTATTTATCTACGACTTTTCATAGCAAATAGAATTATTCACAGTCATAGACTTCAATTTTAAATAAATTATTATATATTATACAATAAAAATACTTTAGAATAATATATTTTCATCCTTAATCAGGCACAATATTATTTCAATATTTATACTTTTTGGTAACCTTCTGTAATAGGTTATGCAAAGTTTAAAATTGTCTAGTGTAAATCTAATGTAGTTAATTGATCCATGAAAGCTTTTCTGATATTTCGATCCAAAATAACAATTTTTTAAAGACTTGCCGAAAAAAAGATAAACAAAAATATTCAACATTTCAATATAGTTTAAGCTAATATATTGGGTCTTTGATAATCGGTCCGTAATTTATATTAATATTGAAGTAATTTCCTTAAATAATCATCATTTCCAAATGAAAAATAGGAGTGGGTTATTGATTAACAAATTATGTACGTATTTCAATAAGTAAAATATACAGTTTGTTAGGATAATTAAGATTTTTGTTTGAGTTTACCTACATTTACGCAGTATATATATGTAGTGTTTAAAGAACTTTGATTATAGTAGAAATGTCCGAGACATAACTATGCTGTGGAAATTACAACTTTGAAAAGTTGTAGGCATCAGGAACGTCATCAAACACATCAAGGTAAATATCTAGAAGACACCGCGAAGGGTTTCTACTGCAGATTTCTAAGGTATGCCACTCGGCTATACGGTTCACAGTGAAAATACTTCGAAGTCTTGTAAAGTCCCAGTCGTAATGATCCTCTTTGTGTTGGTAATTTCAAGGGGAAAAACAAGTCCTTCGTTTTCACCGCTAGTTATTCGCTATTGTCCTTCACCGCTAGCCCTTTACCATAAGACCGAATAAATTAAACTTCACCGTTTCTTCGGAGTTTACTGGACATTTTTTTCAGGGGTGAAACCTATTATAATTTCTATTGTTTTTTAATTACCCCGTCTTGGCATAAACTTTTAAAATCTTTTGAATTAAACGTGGAATTATTAATAAGACCACTGCACAGTCATCTCTACGTTTTTTTGCCCCCAAAATATTCTGAGATTCAAGTGCAGTTTTACCTAAATACAGCGTGTATTTACCTAATGGTTTCATAGTTAATAATTTAACTGATTAGTAATTCGAATTAATATCCATGCTATTATACACGGCAATTTTAATTGTAATAAAATAATGACATTTGCAAAATATATATAACCAATGTTTTCTGATCATTTATTTTGTGGACACATTTTAGATTGATAACAATGAATCTATTAGGAAATAAACTATTTTTTAGCGCTCATTTAAAATGCAAAAACTGATTGAATTATTTTTAACCCTCGTGTAATGTAGAAATGTATATTAACGTTAAGTTATTTAAAATGCATAAAAATCGGATAATAAAGTTTTCTTATTTATTCAAGTTAACAACGTTCTTTGTACAGTTTTATAACAAATTTTTTGACGGCTTCATTGCAGAAGGTACTTTGTATAATAGCATTTCTAATATGAAATACGACACATCTGGGACTCATAATTTTAATGTCACCTAATCGATCCTTTTGAAAGACTTTTGAAAATGAGTAGGTCATACAATTTATGGTTAAACTGAAATTTTATTCTTAAACATTAGCATGTGGTTTAGTAGTGAAATATAATTGAGCCTCTTCTATATATAGAACTGTTATGATATAGTATTCCAATATAATTATATTATGTTCGTTCACCGTTTGTACGATGAATAATTCTCATAATTCGTAATAACTTACAAGTTTGTATTGGACAATAAAATACAAGTATGTACGAAGTAAAATAAATGGGTCAAAATATTGGATTCTATTCTGACTGCATTTAAATTCGATTAAACTTGAATATAAATAAAGAAACTAATACAATGTCCACAAGCTGTTTATATATTTTCGTCGGCAATACATACACGTATGCATAACTCAAACCTATCCATAAACGTATGGTTTTAGTGATTATAGATGGAAAAATTAATGGATTGTAAATCGTACGGTACGAGTTTAAGGGTAAAACATACACACAAACGAATATAATATAATATATAACATTAAAGTTTTCGAGCAATATCATATCGTGTATAATAATAATAATATAACATAACATGGATATGGAAATTTAGTTCTATACTTATATAGGCTATGACTTGCGTGTCGTTTTTCCATTGCATGTCACAAACCTACTCTCGTTTGGAGTCCGATTATACCTACACACATATACATATATACATAAATATATACGTATACCCGGTACCTAACTACCTAACTACCCTCCAAATCACGTCACGCCGAATCGAGAGGAAGAGAAAAACTCGTAAAATTATACGATTCGTAAAAAAACAAAAAATACCATAGGTACATATACCAACGCATGCACATATTATATGTAAGTCTGTATGTGATTTACAATGGTGGGGAAGAGATGAAAGGGGAACATGGTAGTATGGCACTTTTGTTTTTTTCTCTCTTTTTAAATGGGAAACATACCTAGGCAACTACAATATTTTATGAAACCTATAAGATTTACGAACGATTTTCCGTAGAAAATATAATAACGCGCCGCAGTGTAACGGTTTTAGATATCTTATCAAAAATTAAGGCATTACTGATTCCACTCACGTTTTAGCAGCCACTATCGTGCGTTTGATTCATTGAAAATGTTTTGTACACACCTACTATATAGCCACTCGGAAATGGCTAAACCATTACTTGTAATATTTATGATAATATTATTTTAGACATAAACAGCAAATTGTTGATAAAAGTGTGAAGTGTTCTTCGATTTTCATAGTAAACGCATTCAAACTTATTTATAACCCTTTAACGTATATTAAATAAAATAAATTTCAATTTACATATGGTAATTTATTCAACTTCAACAAATCGATTTTCTATTGTAAATATTAGTTTTATCGTTCGCTTGCATACATCAGAATTATAATTAATAATAACTGTCATTTAATACTTCATTTGATTTATCGTTGGTACGCAGTATGATGGTTAAATTAAAATAATAATTTTGTGATAATTTCGTTTGATTTACTATGTTTTTGTGAAAAAGCAGTCGAATATTTTGAATGAAAGAATATAAAACAATATTATATAAATGCATGGTTAGCAACAGATAAAAAACTGTCAGTCTGTATGATTTTTATACGATTACTGATTAGTAAGTGTTTCGAGACACAAATTTAATCTTATCAATCATAAACTCGAATGCTAAAACTAAAATCTAATATTAAAATATTGTATTATTTGATGCTTTAAAACTTCTAAACCGAAAAATGTTCTAATGATAGTATTTTTAATAAATTATACTTTTATTACCTATTTAACCGATGGTCAAATTACATAAACATTGAACGATATTCAATTTACGAAAATGATCAAGTGATATGTTTTAAAACGGTCATTATATTTTTATTATTTTGGGGTGTTAATGGTTTAGAATGAGCACACAAAATTTAAATGCTGAAAATCATTAAAAAGTCATAAGATTTTAAGAAAATGTAATAATAGTAATATAATATCATCTTGTGTATTCAAAGTTTTCGAACAAAAAGTTTGCTAAATGCAAACGATTGATGTACGCATATATTTTGTACTGCAATATTTAGTTGAATCGACAAACGGCGGAATCTATTCGGAGTTGATTATTATTTTTATCCTTTATTTATTCGTGAAATTGAAATTAACATTATTTAGATTAAGTCATATTTTCTAAATTACGTGCTATTGGGCCATAAATCCATTTGTACACGATAACATGTATTTTGCAATATTTTTATTTACGACTTAATAATGTGATTCTATGAACTATTTAGGACTGCAACATTACATGGTCAGATTAATTAGCATTTTATATACTTTTAACTGCTAGCGCGTACATTGATATCCTTTTATGGTGTACTTAATTATGCACCATTGACCTTTTATTTTATACAAAAATATGACTGTCGAACACGTAAAAAATTATACGAAAAATTAAAAACGCATCGAAAATGATATTGGTATATTATTTAGTATTACAAATTAACTAACTTACAAGAATATAAAGATATTATTATTAAGTATAATTTCTATATTTTCAAAAAATATTTGATCACTTTTCGATTACTTAGGTTCAAAAAAAAAAAAAAAAATATGATTATTGTAATTTAGAATCGGTTTTGGAAAGTATACATTTCTATGGGTAACATGTTGGAAAATTCGTTAACGTCATAGCATTTGAAAAATATCGAAATATTGAATGGAAACGTTTGTAAATTAATCTCACAGGAAATACCGATAATTTGACACATAAAATGCAACGTAAATATTTAATATTTATTTTGAAACGAGTAGTTATTTGACGGTTATAATAACTATTGACTTCAGATCGATTTATCCGATTGCAATTATATTAGTCCCGTAGTAAAAGAAATGTTATAAAAAGGTATCGAACAATAAAAAAAGTAAAAGAACACCAAAAAAATTAGAGGGAATAAACTATTTATTACACATAACAGTATTATTATAACGTATAGCATGACATTTGAATAAAATAAAAAAAAATAAAAACCTATATAGAACATTTATTTTATCCGCTTACGGAATTGATGTCACGGTTTATAGATAATGTACGAAATAAATATAATAGGCGTGTATGGTGAAATAAAATTGAATGCACGAGTTATAACGTTATAACACAACAATACATTTATCAAACGTGGTTGTGTGCGCGAGAAACAGAAAGAGTGAGAGGGTGTGAATGGGTGGGCAAAGAGATAGAGAGCCCTTCGCTGCAGAACTCCCATCGGACCACGACATAAATATATCCACACACACAGCCACGCACGCAGAGTATTGAAATCAAATGGACCGTTTCGGCGACAAAATACGTTTTTTGATCAAAAGTCATTGGCTATTTATTTTTAGTGTTGGTGTATGTGTGTGTGTGTGTGTGTGTGTGTGTGTGTGTGTGTATAGATACGACCCAAAGGGTAGTAGTGGTGGTGGCGGCGGCAGCACAGAGATAATGCACAGTCGTCGTTACATCGAAGAACGTATCACCACCAGTTGTAGCTGCAGCGGCAGTGCGGGGTGAACGAAATTCGTGTTTTTAACGGTGAGATATAATAGCCTCATATAGTTTCCTTGCAGGGCGTGTAATGAAACGGCTGCAGTCATGAGTACCGAAGCACTCATAGAATTATTTCCACAGGGTGCAGTATATACATACACTTGAGCAAATGACAGTTCCCACACGAGATTTATCGTGTCAAAGATAACCCTCAGTAGTTTCTACTCGAATAATCACCCATGTACCTAATAATTACCTCAAAATTATAATCTAAATATATTAAAAATGTCCTTCCCATATAGTCAAACATAGTACTGATATTTTAAATGTGGTTGCAGTGTGTAGTTAAGATTCAGGTAAATAATTTACCATTATTACCGCGCTGGCGGACAACATTTCCTGACTCCTGCTGGAGTTGCTAGCAATAGTCACCACTTCTTATATAGTCTTATATCTTATAGTCACCAAGAAAACTATAGGAAAAGGGGAAAGTAAAAATTTGGTAAAATCCAAGAAAAATAAAACTCATGAATATTAATTTTAAAAAGACCGCGCTGAGTCGCCGCAGTGTAGTGGCGTAATAATACCCGTTCAAATTGACGTGTTCGATCGAGGTTAATAAAAAAATAAGGAACTTCATGAATATATTTAAGAGCATATTATTATTTTCTGAGCTTACATATTATTTATTTAATATACCTATTGATTTTAGAAAAACCTCCACTTTAAAGTTACCTCTATAGGTATATACCGACCTACTCCGCTCGTTTAGAATAGTCCTTTCCTGTTGTAAGTTATAACTTTTAAACATCTTAACATTTAGGCACGTACTCAATAGTAAAATAATATAGATCTAAGACGTTAGATGTAAGCAGTGTTCGAATGATTGAAAACTATCACTTATAGCTATTCATTTTCCACCCTCGATTGGAATAAAATTGCTCAAATTTTAAACATGACGTTTTCATAATATTTTTTTTTTCATATTTTACATATTTTTAATTTTTATAAAAAAAAATCTGTCTCCTGTTTGTACCACAAAAACTTTATTCTGAAATGAAACATTTCAAACCTTAGGCAAGAACGTAATCTTTGTTCATAAACACAACAGCTGCATATCGCTGTACGAAGGACGGTAATAATTAAAATTGAAAAATGTTTAAAAATGTAGTGGGATTAAAGTTCAGATTTCGAGGGTGCTGATATTGAATCGGGGTGTGGTATAAGCTCTTCCTAGCTCCTTGTCCTCCTCCCAACATATAGGTAACGTTTATGCAGTCACACCGAACCGGTGCACGCGTTTGTAAACTACGTTCTAATTTCCTTTATGAATAATTAATCCGCGAAATTTGCATACGCACTGCAGTCGGCTATGTATAATGCGTATGAGCGGTTCGCCCCCCGGCCGAATAATACATCTGAGGCGTCGGTGCGTGGACGATCACCAGCGGCGGGAACGGTGATTTTCGTTCTTGTTATTCTTTTGCGCGCGAAGCGCGGCAACGGGTGTCGAGGGAAGGGAGGGGGCGCTTGATTTAAATTCAAATCCCGTCGACGTCGTTGGCGCCTCTACTTCGCCACCACTCCTGCAGGACACCGCGTATAATAATCATAATAATAATAATAATTATAATAATAATAATAATAATAATAATAATAATAATAATAGTAGTAATAATATCCTATCTATTCGCACGCCGAGCATAAAATGTTTTCGGGTTTTTACACCGCCGTTACAGGCTATACATAAAATATACATCGTTTACGCGATAATATAGTTGTATTAACACGTAATACCGCGGTATCATTACCATCGGCGACGGCTGTGGGTACTGTGGCTACAGATAACCGTGGTCTTTCCGTCCAAGCGCACGTGGTTAATACCATAAAACGCATTATAGGTTTACAAATACGCACGACGCGCATTATCACGGATCGGTCGTCACCGACGAATATATTATTCAAACGAGACACCGCAACGCGACGCGATGGTGGCGAGAGCTTTTCTCCAAAAGCCGTCGAGCATTGTATTGCACAATGTAATAACTAATAATATTATACAGCGGTGGCTTTCAAATTTTTTTTCGAACACGACACACTGTGCGTAAAATTTTCACGGCAAATGTTTCATTAATGAACACATTTTTTTTTTTTTCCTGGTAAGTAATTTATTTAATTTTTTTTTAAAAAGGTCGAGGAACACCCTTGCGGAATGCTCGCGGCATGCGTTGGGGTTATAAAACCACTGGTATAATATATATATATATATATAGACTGCAACGTGTCGTAAATTGCACGAATTATTCGCATCGCGACGATGAAGACCGATGGGCGTGGACGTTGATTATAATTTTACGCATGCGAGCTGCAGACGAGCTGAAAACGACGGCATTTACATAGTATACGGGCACACAGACTGGAACGCAAGAACGGTTATATATATATATATATATATATATATATATATTTAAAATAATTGTTAAAGGTGGCCCCGCGTAATGGATGCATACGAAACGTCATAAAATTATTATACTATACGATAGTCCGAAAAGGCGACCAGTGATTACAATACAACAACATTATCCACTATAATGCACGTGGTAATTTGGACGAATCATATTTTTTCGTTACGATCAAAGTGTACGGCAACATTAATTGTTCGACCCACAGATATTATATTGAACCACGTCAATAATAATTGTTATACAACGCAACATACGAGATTCGTATCGGTTAAGTATGTATGTGTGTATCTGATATCAGTGACATTACCGTAGTGGGAAAGCTTTGGAGGTACCCGATTTTTAAAACTACGAGCAATTTTAGTTTTTTGAACATGTTCACTTTTTCAAAAATATTCATATCATTATATTTTGATAATCTGATGAATTATCTATAAACTAGCAATGAATGATTTCAGGATTATAAAGAAGTGAATTGATTGTACTGAATATGGATAAATATTTCAATAATGATTGTGATACTACTTAAATGACGTTCAACTAAGTCCATTGATAATATTTTTGATTGAGTCATATATTTACAAATTATTACACACCTGCATTTCCTTGAATTTTGATGTAATTATATTTTGATTACTGTCTTAATATAAAATATCTTTATTATATTTAAATAATTAACACAACGATGGGTTAAAAATAGTATTGTACTCATGTGGTGTAAGATAAATATAAGTCTCAACATAATGTAATGTAGTCTTGGCACTTTGAGAAACTAACAGCACAATCACGGTGACCGGAAGGATCGATTAAGAAAAACGACCTAAGGGACTTCTCTTCATCTATATAATATGACATTACTGTTCCCAAGTCAACGCTGAACCAGTATTATTCGATTTTAATAATTAAGTTAAGCCAAAATCACTTATCTTGATTACGTTATAACTAATCGAGTCACCGGTTAAAAGTAAAAGTAAAAGTAACCTTATTTTATTTTGTTATTTTTGAATTTTGTACTCAGATTTTTAGTTTAACATTCAAAACTATTTTCATTCATCACGATGAAAAGTTACTCGGAATAAAACATGCTTTGAGATTTTTTTTGTTAACAATTATAACTTAATATTAAAAATGTCAATAAAAATGTTCTGGATAAATTTAAAAAAAATAACTAAAATCGGTTTACGTAATTTTCCGAAATTGATTTTAACTATATCACAGTATCACTATTATTTTGATTAGTTTATTTTATTTAAGTCCACTAATTTATTTTATAGGCTATCACTTAACAGTTACTAAACAAGTCGATCACATTCCATCATTCTTTAAATTTGGAATAATATAAACGCGTAACAGATTACACTTTTGATTGGTAAACTATAAAGGAGCCAGTCAAGTATGAATTAATGAAAACAACACAGTGTTACTCTGTCACACTTAATCTGAACTCTTTTATGCATTTGTGTTCTGTTCAATTTGCTTTAAAAATCAAACACAATAGCATTTATATATTTAAAATGGATCAATATTATTCCTTCTCATATAGGTAGTGTTCAATATCATTTGCATCAAGGAATTGACAGTTTAAATAATACAAAGAACAGCATTTAGATGTATAGTGCAGTATTGCCTACCATTGGGCATTTCAAAATAAATAGAATGTATTTTTTTTTTGTTTCACCGAATTATGTGCATATAAACAGTAATGAGAAAGATAACTAATCAATATAAATTAATAACACTATAAACAATATTTATAATTAATCAACAAACAGTAAAAAAAAGTCTTAATAGTGTATTATAGTTAAAGTAGTGAAGTACTATAATATGCACATTTAAAACGATTATTATTATAAGTATATCCAATGGCATTTTTTGATTATTTTAAATAAATCAGTGCTGTGATTCGTGTGAATCCATACAACAATTTATTGTCTTAAAAAATTAAAATAGATAGGTAATATTTTAATATATTATTTATTATTTTCTCATTTAATTTTATATATTTTACTTAAAATTTTAATATTTTTAGAATTCATTAGAAACTATAACTGCAGTATATTTATTAATTATGCATGTGAAATAAATTTTGAAATATTATTCGCTTGAAATAGTTATTCAACGAGTTGACGAATTTTCCTTTTTATAATTTCATATACCTATACTGAAGTATATTTACTTTTCGATTAGAATAATTTAAACATGGTATGTAACTTGGGGCTTATTTTGGGAATAATGTTCAACGAGTAAAATTTAATTAAAAGGCTTTATGATGTTAATTCGTCGTATATATTATTGGTTTGACATATATTTGTTCTCGTTAAAATGTTATTAAATTACTGTTTTAAATGAATTCATTTAGCCCTTTTACGTTATCCGAGCAAATACGTTCTGTACACAATATGTTAAAACACCTCTAAGAGAGGTAGCTGGTAGGTACACGCGATTTTTAGAAATAAACAACTTTATTGACTTAAAGGTAATATAATGGTATAAAACCGTTTATAATATATAATCTAATACTTTTGATAGGAATCTCATTAAAAATCTTTGACAGTACTTTTTCAAGACAGATTTCTGATATGCAACGTGAGTACATAATATAATAATATGTAACTTATTCAAAAATTCAACAATAATCGAATGGTTTCATATTAAAACTACACTGCTATGTACCAGTTATAATGTAGATAATCATTGCACATTAAGCTATTATTTTTTTTTCAAGTATTTAATTTTATAAATATTTTATGGGGAATATCGGTAACATTCATTATTGATGGAATTTTGCACCATTAATATTGATGAAAAAAATGTATATAATAATAATATGTAGAAGTAGACAAATTAACAATTTTTTTTAATTCGTTTAGGTACGTTAATCTATATAGTAAGTTAAGCTTAAAGTTATAGATTAATTTTATTTTTAATCAATCTGGGAAGTATTATGATATTTCTATAAAACTATATTTATTTTATTTCATGGAATTAAAATTAGAAGAAAAATTAATTAAACGCGACTACATAATGAATTAACCGATTAGTATAGTTGTATATCATGGAAAAAATTTAACTCGTTAAGATAGAAAAGTTACTTTTAAAAAAATATTAGCTCGTAATATATGACTTAATTTTCAAACTTGACTCTAAATTTTTTATTCGGTAATATCAAGTCTTAGATATTATATGCGCTATAATGGGTACTGCATTTTTACTTTTTTTTTTTTTTTAATTATTATTGCGTATTTAAACATGGTACCGGTACAGAGATAAAATGTTAAGATAAATATTATTTTATCGTACGTATATTAATAATTAATAGTGCTGCTGAGAATACAATTAAGAGTACCTAATAACAGCTATAACACTATACTTATAATATACAGTAGTAAACTGGTATCCGTATTTTTCTAAGGAAACCGGTAATCTGCAGTGGGATTGCTGTGCGCGCGCTATACATACAAATAATGATATACGTACATACCACACACACACACGCGCGCGCGCGCATTCGATGACATTGCGTACAGCCGTGTTGACATGCCGAAGATCACGTCGTTATAGCTTTACCTACCGTAAGATTAGAATCGTATACATACGGATACACGTACGCGGTGTTCAACAATCTGGGTCGCCTTCGACGTTGGATATAGCACGAAAGGATCTCCATTGCTCGAGGATTTATATATATATGTGTGTGTATATAATATATCCTTGTACCTGCCCTCGAGCGGGCCCGGAGGCGGCTGATGTTCCCTAGGGATTCCTAATCACAATCCATGGCAAAGTTTCTCCTTATACGGTGAACGGGCAGGGTCTACGCAAAGTTGGTGGCATAAATCAAATCGGTATATAATATATATATATATGTACATACTTGTATAGGTATATATTATACATATGGATATAAATGTATACGATATACACATGTAGTGTGTATGTGTACGCAAAGGGAATAAGGTAAAAAAAAAAAAAAAAACACGTACACTAGTGGCGTACAACAAATTCTCGACACACACACACACACACACACACACACACACACACACATAAACGCATCTATACGCGTGTGTATATGTAGAGAGTGAATTACGCGCGACCGTCTTGCGAAAAATAGCCATGCATTAAACCGGCTACGCCCGGCGGCGGGTATTTCGCGAGACTTATTTACGATTGTACGTCACATGATCGAATGGTGGTTTGTCCAATGCGTCACGAGTGCAACGGACGGGTGTGTGTGTGTTCAAGGGAGGATGCGACGATGCAGAGGGTGTACCGAAGGCGCTTTCGGGGCAGGAAAAGGTCAGAGATATTCGCGTTCACCTATTTCACTCAGACGTAGTAGCATATACGTATATTATATATTATATGCTGTATTTATACGTATATAGTTCGTATTATATGTATATACACATTCATAGACACCGAAGAATGTTCCCCGCCACCCCCATACGCCCGTATATTATATATTTCGTAAAACTTGTAGTGGGTAATAATTTAATGTAAGTAATATTTATTCGTGTCAAGATTTCCATAACTTGTACACGACATGTCTTATGCCGTTTTATCGATTTGGCATTATACCATATTTATGTTTTACAATATTATATATATATTATACCTATGTGTTATACAGTTGTACTCGATGTATACCTATATTATAAATAATGACAAACGTTTACTGAGGTTTGTACATTAGAAATTTTTATCCAGTACGATTCCATGCGGGGTCAAGTAGTATTGGGTAGTTAGGTTTATTATTAGCACGCAATCCCATATAAATAAAATGATTTTATACTGCGCGAGCACATTCGTTCGAAAACTACGAAATATCTACGTCAAGTTTAAGATGTACTTTTGAATAGTTACCTACATTGGATCTATACTATTTCTGACTAATGGCACGCACGTTCAGGGTTGAAACCGATTGGTATTGTATTACAATGAAAAACAATATTAAACAGAGAACACATTTCATGGAACACTACGGGTATTATTTAAAAGTTTATTTTGAACTTTAAATCAATTTTACAGGAATCTGACTTCAAAATCCTAAATACAAACCAACGAAATGATTAATGCGTTCCAATGCGTACCAACTGGGATTAATGTAGAATATATATATATATATACTTAAAAATTAGCTTTTCTTGGCGTAAGTACGCTAGAGTAGTACGGTAATTTACGGATTATGTGTATTTAAAACTTTGGTAATAAATATATTTATCTTAATTTCCAATTATTTATCATATTTTTGATTTAATAATTACTTGTAAAATATTCATACGTATATAAAAATAATACAATAATCATAATAAATTTTATTTTCAAAAGGCTTATAAGCTGAATGTTTTATAAATAAACGCGACAAGGCTTATTAATCGTATGAAAGAATATTTTTAAAATAATCGTTAAAATAACTCGATTAGCTCACATGCTCACAATATGAATAATAATACCTAATTATTATGGTCAAAGGTGTATGTTTGTTGTACACAAAAGTACATTTTATTATCAATGGACAGTTTATATTATTTCATTCTTGCGTATATACATAAACACGTACACACTCATCCTGTCCGTTATATTAATCGCGAACCATTCGCCGGCCAAATGATCTGTTAAAAAGTTTTCGAAAACCAATTTTTAGTTGTACACGCTTAATAGTCCCTCCGACATGTGCTCATTTGGACAAAGTTTTTTCTTGGTAGCCCGCCAAAAAAGCCGTCAAAAACTTGACGCTGTTTTATTCTCACATTTGCCGGGTGAAAACACAAAACACATTTGTTATGTAAACCGTAAATGTCGGAAAACTACACTTTATTCCCCCCCCACTACGTTCCTTCGTCCCTATTACGTGCCATTACCATTTAATGAACTTTCACAGGGTTAATGGTACACATTAGACTGCCGTAAATTTGATCTACAATTTATTCACTTTGTAAATCACGATGTCGATGGTGTTCCGCCGGCTTTGACCACATTTTGCAATATTAAACGCAGTTTATTTTTAGTGAAAATCATTTATACATATCATTTAAAAGGTATCCAACTGCAGACGTGGATGGTAATTGATGCATACACTATATATCATGCTGCTTGCAAACGAAATTCTAGAATATTTTGGAACTTGTAATTATGTACGATTATTGGACTATAGTGTTTTATACCACAATGGATGGCCGGTGCGAAAACTAAGTCCCGTTCCGTAACTATTCAAAATGTATATTATACATACTATGCGAGTATAGGTACACAATGAATAAACACAAACAACATACGTACAGCAACCACTGCTAATATATTATTGTTTATGGTTTAAATTGTTTCGGTATAGTATTATTTTATTGTTTACATAATTAAATATGTCATTAATAATTTAATGTAGAATTCAAAGTTTGCTATTATATTAGTCTAGTGTTCAGGTACCTACGAATTTATGTAAAACGAAAAATAACAATCTTCTTAAACACATTAATTCAAATATTAAAAAGCATATTATAATATTGTTTTATGAAAATTATAAACTTCACTATTATACAATGCATTCCTTGTGAAGTATCCTAGACAAATTATTATATATGTGCTTTTAATAATACATTTTTATTATTATTATTTAATTAAATGCGTCAATAATTTTATAGTCAGTAAAATAATTAGCTTTTGTTAACAATTAAAATAACTAATAATAATAGTAAAAAGATAAATTATAAACACTGTTATAAAACGTAGATTATTATGGTGATTTTTAGAAAATGGACAAGTTGTTCATATTGAATTCTAATATTTATTGTCTAGGGATGTCCAGGGATTTTATAGAATTAATTTGACCTTTTTCCTTTCATGTTTATTCCATTATTTCAATACAGTAATTAAACTATAAATCATAATTAATTTAATTTCAAAATGTATACTTTAGGTGCCAATTTTCATAAATTAGGAATACAAATCACAATAGAGTGATGTTATAGGATGATTCGACAAATGTAATAACTTTGGTTCCATACATTATTTTTAATAAATATTGTAGTATTGCATTAAAACAAAATTGTATTAAAATATTTTTTTTTGCTTTTGGAACTCTAATTTGAAAATTGAAAATTTAGTTTAATTTTTAAAAAAAAAAAAAAATAAAATAGCTATTTTGTAAACAGCATTTTTAGAAAAATTATAATATTTAAATATATTATTAATATTTGGCCATTCATTTCTAAAGGTTTTTGAAACTTTTTAAAAATAATAATTGAAATTTTGCATAATTATTGTAGATAAAATTCCATTTACAATATTCAATGTACCTATATTTAATTATTGAAGATTCTATCTAAATTTTTCTATTTTTTTTTTTTTTAACAGCAGAACAAAATTGAAAATTTGAAAATGTGGGTTTTGAAAATAGAAAAATTGTATTGTACAATTTTATATAGTGCAGTACAATAATTTTTCGAAAAAAATTGAAAAATATCGAATAGAACAAAAGTTATTGCACTTTTCAAATTATCCTGAAACACCCTGTATAATATCACACATACTGTACATACATGTACTAGATACATCTCTAAGTGATTTAATAAAATATTATTAGATTCAGATCACCTTTTTGTTACGTATATAGTGCATAATATTGTATTATAGACTATAGTTTATAAAATAGAGAAAAAACACATAGGCAATAATTTTATAATATTACATGTGTACTTTTATCTGAAATTTGATTCCGTAGAGCAGAGATTTCCCAGGTGAAATTCCAATAACTTTAAAGATTGTATAAAGTTTTACGTGGACTTTTGTAATTGAAGTTTATTGGCACAGCCATTCTACCCGGTGTAACAAAAATAATTCGATATTTTATAAGAACTTATCTACGCACTAAACGAGTTGAAAATTCAATAAGTGTTCGTCATTGACATTGGTGAAAATTGGAATTCTGAGGGAATTGGGGCAAGTAATAATTCAAAAGGTCTTTTGTTAAAGAGTCATCTTGTCAGAAGAGTCTAAACTCCATGCTGACAAATCGGCGTCCATTAGTTAGCAGGCGCAAAAGCAGCAACAGGATGGGTGGTTGTCATAATTTTTTTTCTCTCTCGCGTGCTCTCTACTCAGGAATGAAAAATCATTTGTAAACTGTGCTCGCAATCTGAACGGGTGGGAATATTAATGACTGTGGGGAAAAAACCGATTGGTCAAAATAAATAATAACACGTTCATCGTTTGTTCATGACGGAATCCGATTTAAAAATGTATCGGCCCGGCCGAAAAATCGCAACCGAGTCTATTCCATTTATACGGTATTTTTTTTTTTATGATCCGTTCAATATTTGTTCGGGTTGAAATTTTTAAAACGATCGCGTGAATGGGGGTATAGGGCGAGAGAAAAAGAAATCCGGTAGCAGACGCTTTTAGCAACAGGCAACGCTGTGTGAATTGCAAGATAGAAAAGAAAATGTGTGTCCGGCGACAAGAATTATAAGGGAATATCGCGTGGCTATAGTGGTGATAACTAATGCATTTATTTTGTATAGGACGCCAACGACGGACCCTTGCGAAGGTTCGTTACGCGCCAAAAAGGTCACATAATCGTTTACTAGAAAGAGGGTGATGGGGTGGTGGGCGGGCAGTGAAGGTAGACAAGGAAAAAAATATCTCTACTCTTTTTATTTATTTTTTTATATTTTTTTTTTTTGCAGTATCACCCGACTTTTCGCTTTTGTCGGATCCATTTGTCGGTCCGTCGGCCAAATGATAGATTGCCAAGGCGTCTCCACTACACTGCTGCTCGACTACAGAATAAAGCTCAAAAGACAACCCTCCACCGACCTTGTCGCACACCTACGATCTACATCCAGATGGTTAGTCCGAAAAGCTTTCTAGTACTGTAAAAACGGATTTTCCGCGTCGGGTAAAACATATACTCAAACGCATTAATGGCGATGACGGCTCTTCCTTCTAATCATTTTCGGGTCCTTTTAAGAATGCCGGTACCGTGATTAAAACCCTGAAGCTCTGAAAACGCTTTGACGTATATTCTTGATTAGTAACAAGCAACTATTCACAAAAAGGCCCACCGTCTTCATGGATATCGTTGAGTGTAGAGTTAAAAGAGAAAAATACTGTTGGTTTTAGAGGAATAGTGGGTATACGAAATAAGACAACTTCAAAAGATATCCTGGGCTACCACGTTCCAGCGTTTTACGTAAAATAAACAAAATATTATTTCATTTTGCTGCACGTAAACTATATTATAGTATCATTTATACCTACAATTATAGTAGTATAATAGTTAATATATATACTAATAGTAACACGTTAATTTTACGGTAGATTTCTAGTAGATATTACAATTAAATCATTTTATAAATTTAGCTCTACGTTAACGCCAGGAATTTTATATAAAAAAAATATAATCATAAGCGTTTATAATATTTTTTTAACATAAGACCACCACTATTACACTACAATACTAATAGTCCAATATTTTAATATATTTTTAGAATATTAGATAGGATTACGTTAGTACAGTTTAATCAAGGTTGAAACCAAATTTAAAACACATAAGGTACCTACAGCATTTTGTGTTTTTTAAATGCCCGACACGCATTTTAGGAAAATAATATTTGCCCAGGACCAGGCTCAATTTTAGTTTTCAATTTATAAACATAAAGTTTTAATAAGATGTAATTTTTACGAATGGGTATAGTATATTTGTTTTAAGTTAACAATATTAAAAACGCCAAATGTGAAAAGGGAAATATGATGAAATATTAATTTTTTTGTATTTAAATAATCGGGTTAGGTATGCATAACGTAGACTACTAATTAGATGATTTATAAGCAGAATATTATACACAACAATAATAAAAAAAAGCTAATTTTGAAGGTTTAATATTCATAAGACAAAGATACTGTATATCCAATGAAATAAATAATTTTTTATTTGGATGGTAATCCAATTGCTTAATAGATACTTATTACTATTTTTAATAACTCATATTAAAGTTCTAAAAATAAAATACTGATTAGTAACAAAGAGTATATTATTACCTAAAATTTAAATTTTTAGTGTATGTTTCTAACAAGAAAAATAAAACAAGTTAAGGTCAATCTGAACAATAATTGGTGATAAATTTATCACTGTTTTTAGATTCCTTATGGCATCATTAAATTGATTGGAGCATTGGCATTAAAATACATATAAATACTTTTGTTCTATGAGACAAAGGCAACAATTTCCACTTCCGATGTCCAGTTATTTTTTAAACATTTTTTATCAAAACATAAAAATTTAATATAAATATTAATATCTGTAGTCATTGCTCCAGTAAGTCACATAAAAAAAAAAACCAGGATTTGATTATTTGAATTATCTCAAGAGGTATCGCTTGGGGTGTATTATTGAGGGACATCCTAGATATATATTTACAGTCAAGAACAATGCATTATCCACTTGAAGATTTCTTAGTGTCAATATTAAACATAGTTCCTAAAAAGGTAGAAATAAATAGAGAAACGTTCATCGTATTTACAATAAAAAAAAAAAAAACAACTGTACGAGTGTGCATACTCGTACGATTAAAAAATAATTAACAAAGAAACTTTAGGTATTCACTCAAATCAGTAATTCAACAGGTATTATAACCACCTGTACAGTTTTCTAATTATGATTAACTAATTTTACCTAGTTTCATAACCAATACCAACTTTTATGACTTAAAATATTAGCTTATGTGAAATAAGTGAATATGAAAAGTAGACCGATCACCGATTCTCGTCACGTTGTGTTACAAAGTAAATAATGATAAAAATTAAACTTCCATACACTGAAAAGTACATCGTACTCGTTCCTTTCAAAAAAGCGTTTTTGCGTCTTTACATCTTCCCCCGAAACTCGCTATTATTGACTGTGTAATATTGATTGAGATTTTCGAACAGTTCAAAATTATGAGACCGATGTGCGTTTTTTCTAATACAAGCGTTAATTGAGCGTCCATTATCGTCTTATAACACACTTTCTACAATTATTGGCAGGTTAGTACGTATATTATACGCACAGCACGTATTTTGGGTGTGTTTAAAAATAAATTCGATTTCAGTATGTATACTTATGTCCTATACATACACGGTTATAAATTTCCGTATAGACGCAGCACATACTTATACAGCCGTGATATAATATTACTAACACGGCGTAGTATACCATAATATAACATAAAAATTCGTAAAATACTAAAACGAAAAAAATAAAAACCCAAACCTGAAAACAATAATCGCATTCGTGCGCAACACACGCCAGTATATTCATACGTGTATAATAATATATAGTCCAGGAATTGGCGGCGGCGTACTACTACTGCTGTCGCATCAATCACACTATATACCGACGTCGGCGGCGGCGTTCATATAATAATCGGTAAAGGTGTGCGGCGTAAGGGCTAAGGACGAAGAGTCGATTGGGTTGGGTAGAGGGAAAGTTAAGGGGACGGATTGGTGAAATATTTCCGATAAGACTGAAGGAAAGACGGTGTGAAGGGTGTGTCAGTTGGGGTTGTGGAAGGACTGGTGGTTGCTATCCATCACGCAGTGTTGCGAGCCATGCAGTTTCAGAGAGAGAAAGAGAGAGAGAGATACAAAGATAAAGTATAAAACACGCAGCCACATGCCTGTAAACATATGCACACACACGCTAAGACATGTGCCTACACGCTACATGCACCTAGCAGCGGTGGCGGCACCCAAGCGTTGATAAAAACACTCATCACGTTACGTGTGCGTTGCGTTTCCGGTGACCGAAGCGGCGAAGAAGATTCCCTCACGGCGTGGCCAGCTCGGGTGAAGGATGTAGAAAGAGACGTAAGGCTAGGAAATGAATGGATGAGAGGGAGAAGGCCCCGTTATTTTTATAGGAATGTGACCTTTTTTTTCACCTCCTCCCCAACAGCCGCTCAATCCTTCTGGCGAACCCGTGGTAGTAGCAGTAAATGGGCCCCGACACGAGCACTGAATACAAATGCCTTTGGTATAGCATGTAGTACTGCTGCTTCTGCCACGCCACCACCGCCAACACGGCCCATCAAAATCGGGTCGAATCTCGGACATGTATACACAATGGACACGTATATTATACACGTGCTTGTAGGGAACACTACGGGGTGGAAAAAAACTTTAAAATATCACCTTCGCGCGGCGCCGGCGGAATATCGTGTTTTATATTGCAGTGAAAATCGATCGGACAGAACATAATTTGTCGAGTGTAAGTATAGTTATATAATAGTATACCACTTTACGAAGGAATAACCACTGCGGCCGCGGCGTCTATCTCAAAACGCCTCCTACCCCAGTTACACCTTTCTCATTTATTTTCCATCCCTCCCCCTTCCCCGTACTTCAAGGGTGATTCGCGCGAAAACCGAATTCCGAACTCGATTACTTTTTTTTTTTTTATATAGTTGGACGGCACATCGCGTCGTCGCATTTGCCGTCCGCAAGGTGACATTGATCTTTCCAACTGAAATTACTCAAAAAATCATAAAATTGAGATGAGAAATCCAATCGTTTGTTTCGCGCAATCTATAAAATGTGGAGTACAAAGTATTTTCAAAGGCGCACCGCCGCACAGTAATTTAAATGTTAACATCGCGCCCCCGAACGCGCCACAACATTGGTAGTTAAGTGCGTCGTAGTGTAGTTCGTATTACTCGAGCGCGGAAAAATCCCGAGTGAAAAAGGTTTTTGCTCCGTGCAATTATTTACACGGATGATTTCGAATACCATCTTATTCAGTTATATAGAGGCATACGACTGATGACGCATGATATTATAGTAATTCGAAAAATGAATTCACGCAGATGAACACAATATAACACAGTAGTATAACCTGAATAATATTGTTTACTTTGTTAGCAGATCTTGATCATCTGTGGACTAATGAATACAAACAAACTTTATAATATTGAATATTAATTGATCCGCTATTATTATTATTATAATCTGTTGGCAGATATTATTATACAATCAGAGTCGGGGTATAAGTATGCAGCAGCCCGTGTCATCCGTTGGCATACAATTGTCCGACTTTTTTCAGTGTTCTCCGACAAATACAAGAATCATTTAAAATTTACTTTTGAATTTAAATTTATATTTTAAATTTATTGTGAATCGAAACTTCTGGTAGTTCTTATATAGTCATGACGAAATGTTATACAATATTACTAGTAATTACAATACCTACTCTGGGTCAGAACTTTTAAACCATTTACGGCTTTATATGCTTATAAATAATAAACGAATAAATATTTTAGTAATTCTCTTCTTGATGTTGAACAAACAAAAGTTTTTAATGTTTCGGAATGTCTAAAGTGAGTTTGTATATATACATATTGTGTTAAGTTGTAAAGCTGTTTTTCTTATCAGTTATCTGATGTTTCGAAAAGGTTTATTTAATTTTTTGTACTACGATGCATATTTATAAATAATATTATGGAGCTAAAAAATTTTTGATGAATTGGCATAATTTTTATGTTGTACAGTGTACATAATACAAGTATAAAGTTTACGTGCTATATAGACATATTCTTGAAATTTTTTTAAAATAAAAACTATTATAATTTTAAAACTAAAAAATACAATAATATTTATAAATATAAGTATATAAAAGAATACCTATATATATATATAAACGAATTTTGGGAAAGAGTATTTTTATTAACGTCGCATTAGATAATGTTAGTTAACCTACTAGCGATTAATATTTTTCGAGTTTCCATATAATTATACTCAATAATAGTTAATAGGTAGGTAAAATTAATGTATAATAATATAAAATTAAACACTATATTCAGATAAATAGTAGTAAGTCAAATATATCTATTAATAAAGAACAATGCGGGACGAGTTTTGAAACCATAAGCTTGCTTTATATTACAATACTATAAATTTATAATACACAAATCGTCGACGATGATTTTATTTGATTAAATTTTGTAATGCTTATGAAAAACGATTGATATGATTCACACGTTTTAATACGACTGGAATAGTCAATCTCGGACATGTTTTGAAATAAAACCGAAATCGATTGGAAAATAAAACATGATAGCGTATTATAAGAATGCCAATATTGTGATGGTGGTGAGTCAATAATAAAGTATTATTGTTCTCTCCTATGACAATATTTAATAACAGGTGAAATAGTGATAATGTATGGAGGAAGGGAGGAGCGAAGCCGTATAAACAAAATGCGCCTGCGGGCTCGATGAGTCGATGACTTTGTTCGGAGGAAAATCGTAAAGGTCGGATGGATGTGTACGCAGACGGCGATGGACGAATGGATGCGCCACAAGGTCTGTCGGTGGCACTGTATAAATAAGCCTACGGGAAAAACGGTGACGACGGCGGCGATCGTTGTGTATTCATTCCATTCTCTTTATCATTCTCTCTCTCTCTTGAATACTGCATTGTGTGTTTGTGTGCATGCGCACGCGCGTTCAAACTAATGGACTACACAGATATCGTACGGGTGTGCGGTGCAACAACAACACACCGCCTGAAGTGGCCTACCCGTTAAGTTGATTATTACCGGGCTCGGACGGACAGATTTAATTGGTATACCATGTCCGGCGGCGACAGCAAAGGCGACCATGCGCGTGAGAAGCCTTTATCGGATTAATATAACACTCACCAACACACAAACACGCACACATACGTATACACACCACACATATACATCCATACGTTCACAATAACGCACACACACATATACCTGCAGAAATATACACACACGAACATGATGTTCCACGAATCCAAGAGCGGGATCGCAATATGATAATTTCTACGGACGTATAAGCAACAGCAGCAGATGAAAGAGCCTATAGTGTTATGACTTATGAATAAAGGACATTTTTACCGGACCTATATATACGTGAATACAGACTCCAAACACCCTTAGTTTGCGACAAACAAATCGGCCCGTCGAAATTGCATCTACCATGTATTGATGACGAAAACCCGCATCAAAGACCACCACCGCTGTATGCAAACTAATTTGAAGCTCATCAACTTTTGCACTGAGTATACACACACACACACGTATATATATAATAATAATAATAATAACAATAATAATAATACAACTATAACAGCAGCAGAATAGTGAGGCGTTATTATTACACCGGGATCGATCAAAAGTGGATGATGAGTGACGTAGTCGGAGAGTGGGTTAGTTCAAACCTCTCCTACCGATAACCAGATGATTAGTCACGCACACTGATTTCGAGTGTCACAATATATAATAATAATACTTAATAATAATAATAATAATAATAATAATAATAATAATAATATTATGTGGTATTGATACCAGATCACACACATGCTGCAGTCTCCTGTCGAAACTCTGCACATAATAATATAATACAAACTATTATCACGGAAAACAACAATGACGATCCTTTATCATATAGCATAGACCATTATAATAGTCAAGTAATCAATTATTTGAAACTATATAGAACCGGTAAAACTATATATTATATATCCCTGATTATATATGTCATTATAACTGTATCTAATATTATTACTTACTTAAGGTTCTGTAAAATGTAGAAATATTAGAAATGAAGTCGGTTTATACAGCGGTTGATTAATTTCATACGTGGACTTAATGCCAGTACTTTTTAACAAATAATAGTGCATTGCATGTTATGTCAATGTATATAATTAATCTATCACATTAAAAACAAAAATAATGTATAGTAAAATTACTAATTGATTATATAATAGTATATTATTGACCTCGCAGGTGTCAAGCCAATATATTGTTATCAATAAATATACTTTTTTTTTGTATATGTTGATACCTAAATGCGACCATAAAAGAATAATTAGGTATATAATTTTATCAGTGGTAGGCATACGTATATTATTTGTTTATTTTTATGCCAGACATGGGCATCAACGTTAATTATATTAATTATTAATATAATCAACGCATATTATTGTGCTTACTCATTATTTTCAACTATTCTTATAATATTTTAATTGCTATAAAATAATCCTGTTTTCAATTTTTTCGTGTAGACACTAAGACCAGAGCACAAAATTAAAAAACCGCTTCAATTTAAGTCTCTTTGGTTACAGATTTGAATAGGTTAAATATGTAGATATATTAGATTTCGGTCAATTTTTTTTTTTTTATTCAGTTTGTTTATTCTGTATCTATTCAATTTAGTATCGAAAGGATCTCATACATATAAACCTATTCTAGTTGGATGGCGTGCTATAAGAGTTTTAAACGAGCACTCGGCATCGAGATTCTACACGTATTTCTATTTTGTCAAGTGCAGATGAGAGTAAACGATTAATATATTTGAGACGGATTTCGCTTTAAACAGGCCATCTAAAGGAAAATGATCATGCAATCGTTATAGTGGTGTGTGTAAAAGCGTTGATTGAAAACAAGAAACGAACAGCGTAAAGTTGAGTTCAAGAAATCGTGGTAAAATTGATATGGACGCAAATGATACGGAACAAATGATGATTCGAAAATATTCACATGATATTGCACTAGCACCACGAGATCACCAGTGCGCGGTTTCAGAGAAATGGACGGATTACATTACGATGATATTGTTTTTCGAGCACTGCAATAAATTACTATGGATATATATATATATATAACAATAATAATAATAAGCAACCGGCTGTTTGGTGCACGATAATAGTAATATGTACATCAGATAAGTCGGGGTCTAAACGAGAACTGAATATATTGTTTTATGGGAAACCTATTGTTGAGCTTAGGTACCTAAATTATTTCCCTTGAAATGCGTTTTAATTGCATCTGGAAGTACCGAAACTCCAGTGCATAATATTATTGCATAACATCGTCGAGCAGCGCGGACGTATGAATATTATAATATAATATACTATTATTATAGTAAACCTCGCTGGGCACATGGATCATTTACTCGACCGTGGTTGCATGGGTAATATACGATTATAATATATATTGCAACGACCAAAGAGCAATATTATAATAAACGTTACAGCTCGTGCAGATTATTATATATATAAAAAACATTTTTTTCCCCTTCGTTCATTTGTATGTATGTATCGTCGAGATCAGAACGCCCATAACTACATAATAATATATGTATTATTGTACTACACTTGACAAGATTGTGCGAGCATCAGATATTGGATTTAGGTCAGATAATTCAACGGCTAATGGTCCCCCGAGCAATTACTTGGCTGAACTAACGGGCTCACCACAAGTCTTTGAACCGTGACAACGAATCTACCTACGTTGGGTACGTATATACGCGCGTAGTGTTCCGTCGTGAGTGTGTGCGGCCCACGTGCGTGAATGTACCCACGTACAAGGGGGAAAAAAAAAGGTGAAGGGATTTCGTTTCTGTGAAAACGACCTTTAATTACGACGCCAACCCGTAACCCGGAACAGTTGCAATTAGTCACTTTAAACCTGCTGGGCCCGACGTTATACTGCCGAGAAATAAATTCGTTGAACCCAAACGGGAATTTTGACCGAGTTAACTATAAAGAATGATTGTAGAAAAATCAAAAACAATATTTTATAAACAAAGTTTATATTTATAATAAGTTATGTTCTAAACTTCTACGCGCGGTTTATTATACACGTTTTTCAGATGGTGTATATACAATTTTTTATTTTATTTTTCTAAAAACTTTAATTTAATCGGTTTGAGACTATCGAAAAGTTTACATTTTAATGATGTATAATTTATTCTATGACCTGTGTTTGTGAGATTAAATTTGTTTAAAATAATTTCAACGTTTCTCTAGTTTTTCGCACATGGAATATAATAATTTAAGCACTACCTGCTAATGTTTATTTATTTTTGTTGGTAATGAGATTTTCACGCCAGAGCTTCAAATCTCTACGGTAAAATCTCGTTTTACATTTCGGCCATTTTTAATTTTTTTTATTTCTTATTCTATTTATGAGCGTGCAATATTTATTCAGTTGAATTAATGATGTAATGAAATACAACAGGGTAGGTAACTTAAATTGTCTATTCGCTGTAAACATAATTACAAAGACAAGTCATTAGATTTAATCGTCAAGAATATTCTATATTTGTGTACACGGTAAAAAACAGTTACCCGATAAAACAACGCGACAGCAGAAAAAACAAACGACCACAGACACAGACGGCTTTTGCGGTAGGTAGGTATGTTCGAGCACGATATAATTAAATAACCTTTTTCCGTATTCCGCACGTACGGCTTAAGTTTTCAAATATTTATATTGTTTCAAGCTCGTAGCGCTTAATTTCTCAACTCACCTCGTTGGGTTTAGAGTACCCATTTAGGGTTCGTCGCAAAATACCACTCAGACACTAATTGCCCGGTGAGCCGGAACAAACATATTGAAAAGGGGGTTCCGATGGTCTCTATTTGGTTTTTGTTTAAATAAACTCTAATCTATTTTATAATTCACTTGATTAGATTGAGCCAATCGAAAACACACGCTTCTGTATGCTCTACGACCTACATTGACTAAGTGTTTTATTTTGATTATACAATGTAGAACAAACAACAAATATAAGAGAATACTTAGCCATTTATGATGAAATTTTTATTTGAAAATAATCGTGATTATAGAAAAGTAAAGTTTACATTCAGCGTTAATTTTCATGAATAATACGGAATGAAGTTTTATATTTTTTTTCGTTTAGCTTTGAAATTTTTCTGTTTTTATTAACCATATAGTGACAGTACAGAAGCTATACGTAATTCAAAAGTTTATTTTGAAATTGACTACCCCATTTTGTTGTATAGAGCTAAACGTTTAACCATGTATACTGCAGTATTTTAACAAAAACGAATCGCAATGACATGGAAACACATTATAATATTATTTTATTAATACTGAATACTGTTTACGCACGCTGCCGTGAGTAGGCAAAATAAGCTTATTACTGTTATTAGTGAAAAACGGTGGGTAAAAGGTATATAATATGGCCCTGACTGTAATATGAAGCTTTTAAGAGCTATTTGCAATAATAATACTATTAATACTACACGTTATGATTACATCCAAGACTATATAATATTAGACGACGAAGGAAATTATAATTTTATCGATATATATGCACTGTTTAATTCATTGAAAAATCCTATTTATGATATTATTTATGATAAATGCACTTGGAGGAATAACAAATGCGCAAAAAGGTGTAATGGAAAACGTATAGTCATGGTGTAAATTCATATAGTGTCATCCTAGCTGTAAAACGTTTAAATAAACAAATGGATACATGTTTGACTAAAGATCCACAAAATCCAATTGAAAAGTTCAACACCTGTCTACAAAGATACCATGCACTATCACTTTTATTTGTATTTATTTTTTCAAAAAAAAACACACACATACGCACACACGCACACACACACGCACACACATACACACACACACATTCACACATACTCATACTCACACTCACACGCATAAACAGAGAAGTGGATGAAGAATCATTTATAGTCTACACACCCATGATCGAGTTATCGGTAACCACTAACACGGAATGTAAACGTCAGTTACGCAAACATATTAGATGTACGTACAGCCGTTTAATAAAAACATTCAGATAATCTGACGTACTAGGTACAGTAAGTTTATAACAAGTCAATACACAGATAAAAGTCAATGTTTGAGAGAAACTCAACACCTGTGTGATGTTTGAAATTAAAAAAAATTCAGGCGAATTCCCAACATTCCTTCATTTATCAAATTATAACCATTTAGAACATTATAATCTAGCTATAAGAATAATGCTACTGTAAAAATAATATATATTTCACCTACCTACTATTCAACTGATATAACATCACATCAAAATAATAATTGATAATTATAAAACAAATTTATCTGTATATGCTTTCATAAAACCTATAATTATTAATGTTATGATTCTGCAAGATACTTATAGACTAAATAAAATCGATTTTTAAATTTAAATTACCTAAGGAAAATGTATTTTGGTTATGTATAATTTATCTCGTTATAAATTAATCTAGTGTTAACATTTTCAATTACCTTCAACTCTTCAACCTTATAGGTACTATACCTATATACATTATATTGTAGGTACATTATTTTAAGTGAAATTTAATTATAGAATATCATTGCAAAATTAAGTAGCTGTAAAATCGATAATACCCGAGGAATATTTTAAATATAAAAAAAAATACAATTTTATATTTTAAGTTCTATTTCAAAATGAAAACTTGCAGGTTTAGGCGATAAAAATACATAATATTTTTTAATTGGTTTGTGTAAAATAACGTAATGCGTATTTAAATAAATCACTGTTAATAGTCCACAAAATATACAAAAATTTCGTTGTTCCAATTATCAGTAAGTTGTTATACAGGTAATTGTGTTTACTTTGAATTTAAATTAAATAGTTCATCAATAAATTAAAAATCATATTTTTTTTGTTGGATTATTGTGATTGGGCTGTAAGCAAATTTTTATCTGAAAATCGTTAATATTATGATGATATTCTTCAAGATTTTTCTGTCATAAATTAAATGGCAATTGACTGTTTACATTGAATGTTTCGATAAGAACGATAAACATTCATAAATCATAAAATAATTTGGCAAATTGTAATACAAAGCTAAAATTGTATAGTAAAAGCTTTAAGTCAAAAACCAATCAGTTGAATTTTTTCTATAAATTTTATAAAAAAAAACATAACTGAGCATAAGCTTGACTGTCGATTCTTATTAGACGCTGCATTATAATTCAATTCATAGAAATAGAACTGAAAAGCATACTCTGCAATCAGTTTTTTTTTTTTTTTTAACAGAATTCCATCAACGAAAGTTTTAATGGAAATTGCATGTATTGGGATACTATTTTTAACATCCATTTCAGATATTTAATGAAAATATTCCGTCATTTGTTTTACAGCATTTATGTGTGATGAAAATCCAATGCACTTCTTACGAAATTGTAGGTGTATGAGCGTTTATAGATATTTTCGAGCCTAAAGTAGTCACAAAATCAGAAAAATTATATATTTCACCCATGACTATAATATTATATTATATCTTGCTATTAAAAATATTTCAACTCCACAGGCATTTTATAGAAATAACAGCCACAGACTATATAATATCACAAAATAATTTAAAGTTATGTATAAGAAAATTAGCAAGTTATTAACTGAATAAAATAAGTAATGAGATTGAGAAAAAAATCTTTTTAACAGAGAAAATTATATTCACACTGATCAAAAACTAAAATCCAAGAAAGAAGTGCTTTTATTCTTAAATTTAAGAAAAAAAGGTAGAAAAAAGAAAATGGCAATATTGAAAAAGTAAGAACTTGGACGTTTTAAAACTTTCGAAACATTCCCGATAACTGAATATTAAAACTCGGATATTTCGTTAATGTTTAACAAAAGTAGGTATTTGTATAGCTTTAATAACGAATTAAATGAAATGAAATGAATAAATACATTATTAGTGTGAGTAAAGAACGATGCATGTGTTCAACATTTTACTTTAGAAAATGAAAACTTTATCATTGGTTCAGAAAAGTAATAATAAATCATAAAATTCACAAAATAATTCCAAAATGTAACACTTGGCAATGATAAGGTGAATAATATAACATATTATTATTCGTTGTAATAGTTTCCGCAGTGCGATCTCAGCAATGTTACCAATCAAACGGTTTTATTAAAAGTTATTGAAATATTATGATCTTCGTAAAAACACGATATACTTAATATATATATATATATATATAGATCGTTAGAGATAAAAGGAAAGGGAAAATGGGGATATATGGAGGGTTTAGGCAAGAATGATGAGATGCAAGAACGAAGGACCAATATTGGTGAATTGTTCTTTTACATTTTAAATCAATGTATGTATAGGTACTATTTGTTTCGAAGACTGATTGTGAGGAAAAGAAGACTGATTAATCAGCTTATATAGGTTTAAAGATAGTCTACATTAGTATATTAATGTATATCAGTAACTAAACATTTTGTCATCAGGTTGATTCAACCAACTAGCTGTAATAAAAAAAATGCACATACATGTATTTTTTCATGCAAAAATACATTTTAAATTTAACTTGTATTTTTGCATGAAAAAATGTTAACCAAAGGGATTCGAAACATGAACATGGAAATTTTTTTATCAACATTATACACATATATAATAATAATTTTCACTTTTGTTACTAAATTAATTATTTTAAATTTAACTTAATTAATTTAGTAACAAAAGTGAAAATTATTATTATATATG